>OY101449.1:51483198-51565198 GCA_956483635.1 Panzeria rudis | reverse complement strand
TTTCTTTCTCATTACTTTTTACACAAAAATGTCTTACCTTAACACTAAATTAAGCTCAGGTTTCCATCTATGTATATTTTCTACAATTTTCGATATAAATACACTTTTACCACAACCACTTGGACCAGAAACTATTAAAGGATGAGCAGTACTGTCTTTTATATATCTGCAAAGACATAGCACACATTTATAGTATCTTGTATCAGTGGCTTGGTGCTAAAAGGGCCAATGCCAAAATATTCAGAAAAAGGCAGTTGTAAATTTTCTATATGAGTTCATAGTGACATTGGCTGACAAAACCCTTATGAAGCTGTTCTGGGTTGCATTAGACATTGGCTGTTTTAGCAAAATAAAGGAGAGTAAGAAAAGAAGCCTAATGCAATGATTAACTCAAAACAGCAAAATATTGCCATTGGCTCTTTTAGCACCAAGCCACAGGTATATATACGTCCATACATGTATTAGTATGTATGGATATACGAGTATAATACAGTATATTTATTTTTTCATTTGATTAAATCTATGAATATACATACATCAGCAGTTCCATGAAAAATCATCGCTTTTTTGGTGATAGACCACCGATTTTGGCAAAATTTGGTACGTTTGTTCACTTTGATGCAATGAAAATTTTTTTGAGAATTTGTTTTTTTAAATGAAGATTTTAAAAATTATCCGACATTCAAAATATTCAATACTTTTTTAATTAAATTGTCATAACTTTGGTTCTACTCGAGGTATATTTATTTAATAGTGGTACTTTTTTTAAACATGTACTTTTTTTTAAGATAGTTTTTTAAAAAGGTACCTTTTTAAAAATATATTTTTTTAAAAAGGTACTTTTTATAAAAGCTACTTTTTTGAAAAGGTACTTTTTTTAAAAAGGGGCTTTTTCAAAAAGGTACTTTTTTTAAAAAGGCAATTTTTTAAACAGGTATTTTTTTAAAAAGGTACTTTTTTTTAAAAAGGTACTTTTTTTAAAAGGTACTTTTTTTACAAATGTACTTTTTTTAGAAAGGTACTTTTTTTAGAAAGGTACTTTTTTAACAAAAGGTACTTTTTTTAAAAGGGTACTTTTTTTAAAAAGGAACTTTTTTTAAAAAGGATCTTTTTTTAAAAAGGTACTTTTTTAAAAGGTACTTTTTGAAAAAGGTCCTTTGTTTAAAAAGGTACTTCTTTTAAAAAGATATTTTTTTTAAAAGGAATTTTTTAAAAAGGTACTTTATTTAAAGGTACTTGTTTTAAAAAGGTACTTTTTTTTAAAAAGGTACTTTTTTTAAAAGGTACTTTTTTTTAATATGTCCTTTTTTACAAGGAACTTATTTAAAAAGGAATTTTTTTAAAAAGGTACTTTTTTTAAAACGTACTTTTTTGAAAAAGGTCCTTTTTTTAAAAAGGAACTTATTTAAAAAGGTACTTTTTTTAAAACGTACTTTTTTTTAAAAGGTCCTTTTTTTAAAAAGGAACTTATTTAAAAAGGTACTGTTTTAAATATGTACTTTTTTTAAAAGGTAGTTTTTTTAAAGGTACTTTCTTTGAAAAGTACCTTTTTGAAAAATGTACTTCTTTTAAAAACGTACTTTTTTAAAAAGGTGCTTTTTATAAAAGGTACTTTTTAAAAAGGTGCTTTTTAAAAAATACCTTTTTAAAATATTTTTGAAAAGGTATTTTTTATAAAATGTATCAACTTTTTTAAAGGTTTTTAAAAACGTTTTTTTTTCAAAAGGCGTTTTTTTTAAATGTATCTTTTTTAAAATGAAACATATTTTAAAAAAGTAATATTTTAATATCTATTTTTTTAAAAAGGTATTTTTTTTAAATGTACTTTTTTAAAAATGCTTTTTAAAAAAGTATTTTTTTTAAAGTGCATTTTTCAAAAAGATATTTATCTTAAAAAGGTAATTTTTTAAAAATTTACATTTTTTAAAGTTATTTTTGAAAAAGCTACTTTCTGGAAAAGATACATTTCGGTAAAGTAATTTTGAACAATGTATTTTTCTTAAAAGGGTACATACTGAAAAAGGACGTTTTTGCTTCATATTTCGTTCATTACTTTTATTAGATGACAACACATCCCAACATCTGTTGTTTACTACTGTTTGATCTTACAAAAACTTTGCAAGAACAAATATTTGTATTCTCAAAAAAGAGGAAAATATTTGCCTGTGAGTGGTCACACTTTGTTCACATTAGACACATTTTTGTTTGGCGGCTAATAATTTTGTTTGCCAATGATCAGCTGTTTTGCTGTTTGCCTCTAATAAATATTTTATGGTCTGACTATGATAAGGAAATATTTGTCGTTTTTCGTCAAATGTTTTCCCAATGTGACCGTACCTTTAGAATCGCCAAAAAATTTGAATTTTGTATATGTTCAGCATTTTAGCGATCGAGATTTATCTTAAGCGAATTACGGAATAAGGCGGCTGGACTATTATTTCAAATAATTAAAAAAAATGTTCTCAAGAAAGACAAATAATTTAAGCAAATTCACTATAGAAACAAATAAAATTTAAGCAAGCTTAAAGTTCACACTTTATATGTACATGTGCTATAAAATATGCGAAAAATATTTTATAAGCAATATTCAAAGGAAAAAATAAAAAATTACTTTTAAATGAAAATAATGTTTTTTTTTTGTGAAAATTAAACTATTTTGTTCACTGCAAATACAAACAAATACAACATTCAGTAACTATTTGCTCGTAAAATTATTAAAATTGCCCATAAATTTTGTTGTCAAAATATTTTTAGATACATTTTGCAGCATCAAAATATATAGAAAAATCTACTAATTCAACGAATAAACTTTTACCAAATGTCAGTGCTGTTAGGAATTTTTTCCCAAAAAATCGTCAAATTTGGGAAATATAATCGTAAAAATAGTCATGATAATCGAAAAATTTCGTCAAAAAATCGTCACACTATGAAACAATAATTTCTATAGAAAGTAACAATTTAGCTGTTTTACATACATCAGCTGTATATACATATTTAATTTTAGTATTTTACAAATATGTAAACAACTTTCTGAATTGAAGAATTTTTGTCATGATTAAAATGAGTGATTAGAAACATTTGATAAGCCTTTTTTATACAAATATTTAAATATTTTTTTTTCGGTAAAAGCTCTGTATCAAATTAACAGCAATGAGTACATTTACTTGCTTTAAGTGCCATGAATTATTTGTCTGTGGTAATTAAGGGGGACGGGAATTCCCGGGATAAACGCTTATTTTCATTTCCCGCTTTCCCGGGAATTCCCGGGATTAAAAAACGTATTTATATACATAAAAAAGTACTGATTTTGCCACAAAAAATTCTTGTTTTTTCTTTAAACTGTTATCGTTCATCATGTAATAATATCTATGTAAAAGGAAAGAGAGCAACGAAGGCACAAAGTGTACAGTAGTTTCGATTCAGCCGGATTTTTTAACCGTACTTTTGACTTAACTCCACAAAATTATTAATTTTGCATACAATTTCGTTTTTTAAGTGCACTTTCTATACTGCACTTTTTGGATAAATGCCTTTAATTTTTGGCACTTTAAAACTATTTTCATACAACAATTTAATCTTAGCTGCATTTTGACTTAACTTTACAAAATATATGTTTTCTGTGGTTATTGTATACCACCTGTACATTTAACGTATTTTTTTAGCAGTTTTAAATTATTTTCATATAAAAATCAGAGCTAGCTGCACACAATAAATAGTTGTGCGTACTTGTACATTAACTGCCTGTTCAACGATGTCGAAAAAAGATGTTCATGCGCATTCTAAGCGAAAGAACACTGATTTGCGTTCATGAACAAAGTCGTAAATATGTTTCTATACGAACGATAACTCGAAAAACAAGTAGAAAGAAAACGTAAGTGGTTTCATACGATATATATCCCATTCAACAATGTCGAAGCAATACGAACGTAATGTAAAAATCACTCACTTACTGTGTTGCTTGCGACTGGCAACAAATTTTGCATAAAAGTCCTTTAAATTCTTAGAGCTCGTGACATCTCTCTTTATTATAATATTTTTTATCATTTTTATAAATTTTTTTTATTATTTATGCACATACTCATGATTTTTTAAACAAAATAAAAGCCACTAACACATTCAAAGCTTCTGTTTTCTTTACTGTGTAAGGGCCATCAAATAAGGTAGTCGCGCCTGTACAACAAAACTGGGGACCATTTTTCGTAAAATGAAAAATTGCCCCAAGCTTAGAAATGAAAAATGGCCCAAAAATATAGGAAAAATGGCCCCAATTTAATAAATAAAAAATGAAATATGGCCCCAAAACAGGAAAAATGGCCTCAAAAATCGTTTGTTGTTGTTTTTAATGGAAAATTTGGGGTAATTTTTTGGTGCAGTGACATAATGGCATGTGCCATATGCTTCTCAATGCTATTGGGCAGTAACGCCATACGCAAAAAGAGGACGTTCCCGTACGTAAAGCCAAATTTTATTAGGTATTGCATTTTTAATCTGCCTTCAACCCGTCTTGACGAAGGCTTATGTCCGCTCGAAGAGCGGCTCTACTAAATAAATCTCGTTGCATAGCCGGCCTTCGGCCGGGCTTACGGGTTTCTTCCTTTAGATATATCGAAAGGCGGCTTCGCTGAATAAAGATTTTTGCATAGATGGTCTTCGGCCGGGCTTAAGAGTTTTTATCTCTCGGTATATCGATATACCTAGTGGAATAAACCCTTAAGCCCGGACGAAGGCCGGCTATGCACAATTCTTTACCCAGCGAAGCCGCTTTTCGATATACCTAGAGGTAAAAATCCTTAAGCCTGGCCGAAGGCTGGCTATGCAGAAAGAAATTTTTACTCAGCGAAGCCGCTTTTCGATATACATAGAGGAAAAAACTCTTCAGCCCGGCCGAAGGCCGGCTATGCCATGATCTTTATTCCGCGAAGCCGCTTTTCGATATACCTAGACGAAATAACCCTTAAGCCCGGTTGAAGGCTGGCTACGCAGAAATCTTTACTCAGCGAAGCCACTTTTCGATATACCTAGAGGAAAAAACCCTTAAGCCCGGCCGAAGGGCGGCTATGCAATAATCTTTATTCAGCGAAGCCAATTTTCGATATATCTAGAGGAAAAAACCCTTAAGCCCGGCCGAAGGCCGGCTATGCAATAATCTTTATTCAACGAAGCCGCTTTTCGATATACCTAGAGCAAAAAACCCTCAAGCCCGGCCAAAGGCCGACTATGCAGAAATATTTCCTAAGCTCGTTTTACGAAAAATTGTCCAAAAATAAGAAAAACGGGCCCAAATAAAAAAATGAAAAATTGCCCCAAAAATCGGAAAAATGGCCCCAAAAATTTTGTTGTTGTTTTGAATGAAAAAATTTTGGGGCCATTTTTCATTTTTTAGTTTGGGGCCATTTTTCATTGGGGCCATTTTTCCTCAAGTAGGAAAAATGGCCCCAAACTAAAAAATTATTAATTAACGTAGAGATTTTGAAACAAAAGGATCATATTTATTTTAATGACGTTACCTTTTTAAAACCAAAGAATTTCTACTATAATGTATGTTCTCGTATATATATATATATAAATATATATATATATATATAATATATATATATATATATATATATATATATATATATATATATATATATATATATATATATATATATATATATATATATATATATATATATATATATATATATATATATATATATATTATATATATATATATATATATATATATATATATATATATATATATATATATATATATATATATATATATATATATATATATCTATATATATATATATATATAAATATATATATATATATATATATATATATAATATATATATATATATATATATATATATATATATATATATTATATATATATATATATATATATATATATATATATATATATATATATATATATATATATATATATATATATATATATATATATATATATTATATATATATATATATATATATATATATATATATATATGTATATATATATATATATATATATGTATATATATATATATATATATATATATATATATATATATATATATATATATATATATATATATATATATATATATATATATATATATATATATATATATATATATATATATATATATATATATATATATATATATATATATATATACATATATATATATATATATATATATATATATATATATATATATATATATATATATATATATATATATATATATATATATATATATATATATATATATATATATATATATATATTATATATATATATATATATATATATATATATATATATATATATATATATATATATATATATATATATATATATATATATATATATATATATATATATATATATATATATATATATATATATATATATATATATATATATATATATATATATATATATATATATATATATATATATATATATATATATATATATATATATATAATGGGTGATTTTATAAGAACTATCGGAAAGTAAACAAAAAAAAAACACATAAAATTCAGAAAAATGCATGAAATATTTATTTGGATCGATAGTTGGGTCGATATAATTTAATGTTTGAAGATTATTTCATGCAAATGTTGGCCGCGGCTGCGCCTCAAATGGTCCATCCGCTTAGTCCAATTTTGGCATACTCTTTCCAACATTTCGGCCGTTATCTCACGAATAATGTTGGCAATGTTGGCTTCCAGTGCGTCAATCGAAGCGGGCTTGTCGCTATAGACATTAGCCTTAACATAGCCCACAAAAAATAGTCTAGAGGCGTTAAATTGCACGATCTGGGCGGCCAATTGACTGGTCCCAAGCGTGAAATAAACTGTTCACCGAACTCGCCTCTCAATTGGTCCATTGTTTCGCGTGCTGTGTGGCATGTGGCACCGTCTTGTTGAAACCACATGTCATGCAAGTCAAGCTCTTCCATTTTGGGCAGAAAAAAGTTTGTTATCATCGCACGGTAGCGCTCACCATTCACAGTAACGTTGTGATTCGCATCATCTTTGGAGAAATACGGCCAAATGATGCCGCCAGCCCATAATCCGCACCAAACGGTTGTTTTTTGTGGATGCATTGGTAGCTCTTGCAATGCTTCTGGCTGCTCTTCACTCCAAATACGGCAGTTTTGCTTGTTCACGTATCCATTCAACCAGAAATGAGCCTCGTCGCTGAACACAATTCTTCGATAAAAAACTTTCTTAACAGAGCACGCATTTTGGTAATAAAATTCAATAATTTGCAAGCGTTGTTCGTTTGTAAGACGATTCATGATTAAATTATAGACCAAACTGAAGATGTTTGACAGTGACACAAGATACAAAACGTGCGTGAGCTGTCAAAACTAGTGTTGCCAAAAAGATAATAGCAAAAAAATCACTCATTATATATATATATATATATATATATATATATATATATATATATATATATATATATATATATATATATATATATATATATATATATATATATATATATATATATATATATATATATATATATATATATATATATATATATATATATATTTTACACACATATATATTTATGTATATTAATTTAACGTAACCTACGTAGAAGTCGTAACCACTTTTTTTACGGACTTAACCAATTTTTCTTTCACGATCTGAACGCTTTGAATTGCCACGCTGAAAAGACTAAGTTTGTCTATGACGGTCTCCCGATACCCAATAACGGTGCTAGTCGATAAAAATTTTTTGCATCATTGACATTGAAGAACTTTTCTAACTCTTTTTGGCGTTTTCGATATGCTGTTACTTTGGTACCTTTCGCCAGCAAATGATTTCCTTTCAAAAATGAATCCAGTAGTTCTGATTTTTTCTGAGTCAAACACAAGTTTGCAACAATTCCATCCAATTGGTTTTGTGTCACTAGGATTGGGTCCTTTGATGTTTCATAGGATGTACCTTCACCAGGGTCGTATTCCGAGAAGAAATCCATGGATGTAGCAGCGGCGGTTGTAGTACTGATATCTATTTGAAGATCAATACTTCTGTATGTTAGTACTGGAACGAATTCTGAGTGCGGTAATGGTAATTGGACACTTGACACTGCTACATAAGTTTTATTCTTTGCTTTCCTTCTATTCAAAGTTTTATGGTAGATGATACATCCAAAGCAATTTTCTTCTTGATGCGGGCTGTTCTCTAATCACATCATTTGTATACCAAAAGGAATAGCCTTCTTCTTTCCAATTTTCCATGGCATAAGAGTTGAATAGCAATTAAAGCAAACTTTTTTAGGGGCATAGTTTACGTCAGTGATAAACTCTTGCGAATAATATTGTTTATAGGTGTCCAAAAAAATCGCTCGCATTGCCACAGTTTTCATCGCTTGCTATGAAACGTACACAAACATTACAAAAATGGTACATTTCACATTTTGGTTCCGACATTTTTAATACAATATTTATTATACAATGTTTTTTTTGTTATTTTTATGAAACCGATGCACTTAACTTAAATCACTCACAAAGTGAAATAAGTTCCAAAAAAATTAATAGTGAATTTTATCACGACCGAGCGAAAATTAAAAAAACATCAGCTTCGGCTGAGTTCCGACTCTTAACTGAATCTTTATTTTTGAAATTAGTTCGCTTGTACGAAATAAAAAAAATCGCTGCCTGTGCGGTAGTTGAAAACAAAAAGAAGAGGAAAACGAGGAAAAAGAGGAAGAAGGGGAAGACAAAGAAGAAACTGAGAAGCAAACAGAAAGCAAAAAGACTTAGTTTTGTGGAAAATATTTTCAAAAAGCATGAAAAAAAAATAATTTTTTCAGCACCACAAACATTTTCTAAATTAATTTTTTTAAATATTTTAATTGTTGCACAGGTCTTTAGCAATAATTTGGCTTTTACAGATTTAAAAAATATCAATTAGTCGACGAGTTATAGCCAAAAAAACCATATAAAAAATATGCTGAAAGTCGGCATTTCACTGCAAAGTTCGAAGGTCAATTAAAAAAAAAATTCGAACTAACATAAACAAACGCCGCGATACGGGTCTTCTAATTTAGCCGCTATTTTCACCCCTCACTCTCAGAATCGACCTAACTTTTGCTAACTTGAACTTTTTCCATAGTGCTATTAATAGTGAATAAAATATTAGCAAGTAAGAACGTTATAAACTGTTATAAATTCAAATTAATAATTAGATTTGTTTGAACAAAACTAAATGAGAATATTGAGTTTTACCTATCGCCCTTACAAACCTGATAATTCTGATTCTTATACGACAGAATTAGATGGAAGGGTTTATCTGAATTACTATTCTCACGTCCGGATGTCCTTGGCATGAAATGTTCCAACAACCTTGCCACTCGAATCCTCTAAGATATAATAATGGTTGCCTACCCTCTCACGAACTTTAGACTTAATAAAAAGAGGTGCCAGCCTAGCATTATAATTTTTTCCAGCATTGCTCTGAGCGAAATTCCTTCGATAGACAATTTGGCCAGGGCTACATTGAATTGTTCGATTTCTTAAATTATAATAGTGTTTTTTAGACTCAAACAATTTCTTTATATTTTCCCTTATGTTCTTACGTAATAGCATCAACACATCATCTCTAGGTAGAGGATGAATTAATTCACTTAACTTGCCTAATTTATGCAATAGTTTATATGAGGATCCATGGGTGATCATATGTATTCCGAATAGAGCATGATGGGCCGAAGATTTAATGGACTGATGGTAGCCGTAAGCCTGAACACACACCGCAGAAGACAAAACGTTTTGTCAAACACACTCGGATGATTACAACGCACACCAAGAAAAATTTGGAGCGGGTTGTCTCATAAGAACTAATGTACTGTTGTCGTATTAGTAAAAAAAAAAACAGTTTCGCCTTATGTTGGTGAGGGTGCAGCCTAACGCACAACTAACTGAACTTTTATTTTTGTCCCACTGCTTTTGGTCGTTAAAAAAAAAACTTTCGATGCCTGCAATTATTGACCGATTTACGCGTTCTGATGCGTTAGATTGCGACGATAAAGTGCCGTAAAGGTATGCGAAATATCTAACTTCGATAAGAATGCTTCAAACTCATCAGCGTGGAACTGTGATCCGTTGTCACTTACAATTGACTCTGGCACACCGTATATGTGGAAAATATTTGTTAATAAATAATTTTGAATGATTTTAGCGGTAAATTTACGAAGTGGGCAAAGCCAATAGAACTTAAAGAAATTATCGAGTATAATAAAATGACCGTTTTTCCTTCTGGGGTATGGTCCCAAGAGGTCAATATAAAATTTTTGAAATGGTCTACTAGAATCGACCATTTGACTCATTATCGGTTTCAACAACGCGTTAGGGGCTTTTGTTTATTTGAATACTTCACAATTACGTACGTAATCCCGAATATTAGTCACCATCCCTGGTCAATAGAAGTGTCTTAGGATTAAATTCAAACTTTCTGTCATTCCGTCATGGACAGTTACCGCTGATAAAATAAAATTTTCAATAACTTTTACATTGGGGAGTTTTCCGGCATTTTCTAGAATTTTATTTATCAACTTGATATAGTCTATATCCTTAAAATGTGGCGAATCCATTTCTGGCTCTGCCAATTCTACACTTGCAAGCTTATCACACGGAACTCTGCTTAGAGAATCGGATACAATGTTATCTTTTCCTTTGCAATGGCTAATGCTAAAGTTAAATGCTTGCAATTTAAAAACCCAGCGAGCTAACCTCCCTGTTAAGTCCGGCTGCCGCATCTGCCATACGAGCGACGAGTGATCTGTGACTACTTCAAATTGTTGTAACTCGAGATACCAACGGAATTTTCTAATTGCTTCTATCGCAGCCAAGCACTCCCTTTCCGTTACACTGTAGTTACATTGTGCAGAGTTCAGTTTTCTTGATATGTACGGCACTGGTCTTTCCGCTCCATTTTCATCTAGCTGTACGAGAACGGCTCCGATTCCAAGGGAAAAATTAACATCAACTTAAATTTTCAACTTACACAGCAGAACAGAGTAGCACCACTTTCGGAAGCCGCTACACTTCCATCATCAGTGCTCACGTGTATTTGCTTATCACCACTTGTCAGGTGGCTCTGTTCCTTGGAATATTAATCAAGCCCAATTCTTTCTGAATATAACGTTACGAACCTTAGCCTAAAAATCAATTTGGATTCACAAAGCAAATACGTTCGAAATAATCATACAAAGTTTATATGATTGTACAACCTAGAACTCAACTATTGGGCCCCAGGGGCTCGGTTCTCAAAGCTACAAGTTACAAATCTACAAGTAAAATACACTCAAAACAACAACAAAATTTCAATTGTAAGAGAATTGAAAAAAATCATTTAGGGAATTCACAATGTGTATGTTAAAATTTCGAAATAGCAATATCGTTACACCTTAAAATATCATTGTGAGCACCCTGAAGAAAAGCAGGGGCCTAGTGTCTCCAAGTCACCACTTTTGTCGATAAGTTTGATGACTTTTTTGTGACGTTGTCAACGAATCGTCTACACTTTTTATTTTAGCTTCAATGAGAAGAGAAGTTTTTAACAGCTAGAAAACGATTTTTTATGATCTGATTTTGATATGTTGAAAATATATGCGGCTGAACGGAAAACTAAAAATTTTCATAAAAAATTCAATTTATTTGTCTTAGATGGTAAAACGTTTCATATGTGTTGACTAGAATCATTAAAATGCACTAGTGAATCTCTGGTACCAGTGTTTCCATATGGTCCCATAAGAGCCACCTAGTCTATAGTAAGTCAACAGTGACAAGAACGTGTTAAATGTCTATAGCACAGAACATTGCCTGGGTACAATTAGTCAGTAGTACTGGTGACAAACAAAGTCAATAGTGTATCAGTACCATTTTACTATCGACATTTCCTGAAGGGCAACGATACAAAGCACAGCATATTAAAGTAATAAAAGTAACGACGAATTTTGCCGAATATTTCTCACGAGCTCAAAATACACAACAAACCAAACAACAACACAAGCACATTAGTGCTTGGTACCTACCCTATAAGCAACTTAGTTAACTTATAACGCACTTTAAGCTAAATATTTCTCAACTAATGGTGGTGGTTGTTGACTGAATTACTTTTAATGGAGTCAACTGACTATTTTAACATTGCGATGTCCTAGGCGGTAGTCAATTGACCGACTCTGCATTACTTTCCAGCTAACTTAAAGTTAACTTTATTTAAGTCAAATGGTAGTTAGTATGCAAAAAGATGATGCTGGGGTTCGAACTATGTATCACACATTTTTTAGTCAACGTGCTGACCACCCAGCTAAGGTACCATTTAAAATAATGATAGCAATAAGTTAATATAGACTCGAAATTAGTTTCAAATTAGCTGAGCGTAAAATTGTTAGCTCTCACCAAATTCCATTATGCACTCAACCTAAGAATTGATTTTGGGTCAGTTCTGGATTATATTGTAGTTAGCTTTTAGTTAGTCTAAAAAAGTTAACTATAAGTTGATTATTTTTATAGTCGACTACAGATTTGCTTATGGGATATCAACATGCCAAAGAAACACCAATACACTTAAACCACACACAAATTCTTTATTTAAAATATTGCCGCATTGAAAAAAAATGCTTCTTGAACGTTTAAAATTGTCATCTGGTAGTAAACAAAGCGAATTAATATCAAGTGGCCTTATCATCAAAACAACACACATACAAAGAAGGTGTAGGACTATTTTTATTTGTGCTATGAGAGTTCGGATTCAAGTTTTTCTCTTTTCTTATATAGATTTTGACTGATGGGGTGTAATCAGCTGATGATCATCTGTGATTTACATGCAAAACAAAAACAACAAACTTGCCAACCCATAATAAAAGACTAAAATTGAAACGTAATTATATTAAGACACATTTTAGAACGCTGTTGTTAACTCCGTAATTGAAAACTTCATCGTGTAAATTTAGTCTTTTTTGTTTATAAAATTTTGTTTCAAAAGGCTCAATAATTATAGCTGTTTTATTGTAGTTTTTAAGTTTTTCATATCAAATAATTCGCTAGTTATCATTACCAAACGTCTATAACTTTTACAGATATTCAAATAACATTTTAAACTCTATCTGTGAAAAAATAAGAAATACTAAAATAAAATTTTTGGGACAATTAAGAATAAAGTAAAATGTTTCATTCACTGCAATAGAAAACGTTTTTTGTGTTAGATATGTATTTGCGAAGAGGAAAACTAATCCTTGCAAATGAGGATGGATATAATAATATTTTTTTTACAAAAATTATCGATATACAGAAATTTAACGGTTGCAAAATACGATACTAAGAATATATTCCGAATTTCGCTATGGTCAAAAATGCAAACAAATTTAAACTTGAATTTTTATGTTGAAAATTACCCAATAGCATAGTATTATATGGAGGCCTGTTCTGTATTCCATACGTAATGAAAATCTTCGGAATTGTTATACCATCGTTGTTGTGAATATTAAATAAAAACAATGCTATGCTAACTCCGAACATTTTCCTTTCTCATAGAAAACAGAACAGGCCTAATAAACCATTTCTATTTTAGTGGTTATGAGTTATTCTTATTTTATCAAATATTTGTCAGAAAATAAGGGTGAATTATGAAAAATAAACGCGTTATGAAGAAATCCTAGTCACAAAAGAACTTTTAGCATTATTTTTTAGTATTTTAAATTTTGTTTTAGCATTTTTTAACATTATTTTTGACCCGATTTAGCAACAAAATATTTTTAGATATGGCCAAACTGATCAATATTCACAAACGTTTGGTTGAGAGTAAAAAAAGTTGCAAAAAATAAATCGCCATATAGCTCAGGGTTACCCTAATTTACGTGTGTACATTTTATGGTTTAGTGAATGGTATATAAGATTCAACACAGCCGAATATGGCATTCTTACTTTTTATTAAGAAAATATCCAATTTGTATGGAGTCCCCCTAGGGAGGGTCGGGAAGGGATAGGTCTTAAGGAAAAAATTTTCCTCTCGGAAAAGTAATAGGGATCGGTCATATATGTTAACCCTTTTCGACAGTCTCTAAAATGGGAAATATTGGTCTAGTTAGGGCTGCCATCCGTAGTCTTTTCCTCGGACACTGTCCTCTTTTTTCGAGCATCCGGGGTAGTCCTTATTTTTTAGCAAGTGTCCGGGGTTGTCCTACTTTTTACAATGATATTTTTTATTAAACTAAATTTACGCGATGAATTTTTTTCATGAAAAATTTTTCCTTTCTTTTTTAAAGTTGCTACGTATTTCATCGTCTGTTTATACATACATATGTAGTATATAATAACCTGACCAGACATCCCGCTTTAGGCGGGATTATCCCGCTTTTAAGAGGTCGATCCCGCCTAAAATTTTTATCCTTAGCCTTATCCCGCTTTTTGGATTTCTAAAATTTATAGTTCTGTTTTTTTAATTATACCCAAAAATTTCGAATATGTTTCAACTGAGAAAAATAGATCTTTCTTGTGATGATCGAATAAAAACTCATTGAGTTAAAGGAACTTAAAACTGAAAAAATATTTTTTAGACATTGCTTCAAAACTCAATACTTAAAGCTTTCTAATCCAAACATACTTAATTATTGAGGCTTAATTGCCCAATTCAGTATCTCGATAAAACGTCACGTCTATAGACGGAAAGCAGTCACTAAAGCAATTCAATAAATCGCTATTATTTTTTCGTTTGAGTTTCTAGGTTCTTGGTTGCCTACAAGAAATTGGAAATAAGGTACTGCCAAGTCAACTACCATAAAAGTTTAAAAAATTATTTGGCCTGGGGCCGAATCGTTGCATTCGATATCGAGCAGAATTGATAGAAATTTTTCCTTTTGGGATTACAGCATACGATAATCGAGTAGCTGCTGTTTAAATTCCACTCGATAGCACTAGAGCGATCGAATACAATATTTTCTTTTATTGTGGTTGCTTTGCAATAAAGCATGGAACATTACCTATAAACCTTATTACAGTTGGCCAATCGACTTGGTTGTTGCACTAGCTGCTAGAAACACAAAAATTTTCTTTAATGTATTACAAATTTTTAGTCGATTCAACAACCGGTATAAAATAAACTTGGTACACTTTTTAAACATTTCGATTCGATAGGTATCGAGTGCGGTAATCCATCCATTCGATACGTGTCGAAATTTTATTCGTTACGATAGTGTACTCGATATCGAAAGCGACGATTATGCCCCTGTATTTTTTGTTCAACTTATAATTATTCTATTGTTCTAATGTCAGTCAGAAGTTAGTCGGAAAACGTGTAAAACCGACATAGTGAATTGGGCTATAAGTTGTTCAATTTAATTCTTCAATTAAATTATTTTTATTGAGAAAGGAATTTTAAAAGCATGTAATAATTGAAAAGACGATGACAAATTCTTGGCTTTATAAGGGTCGAACTGAACACCATGATATTTCAAGATTAACCACGATCTCATGATCAGAGCTCTTGTTATACCTTTCACAGTGTGACGGTGATGAAGTCAAGTAAGGCACGTAGTATTGAAAATTATTGATTATTACATAAATTAAATGGAATGACTTAAAAACGATAGAGTTCGACTAGCATTGATACATTCAATTCAAATTTGTCTCCATTAAGATGAAACGAAAATCCAGAAAAAGCTTTCAAAGCCCAAAATTGAAACTAATTTGGTGCCGAACATATGATACATAAAATGCTTAAGAACCGACAAAATAGAAAAAAGTTACAAGACATTCTGGTATGTGATGGAAATCTATAGAGTTAAATCGGCGCCGATTTAAAAAAAAATTCTACTGAAAGATGACGTATTTACTTTTTTTTTATTGTTTTGTATCAAAAAAAATATTCTAAGCCTTGAAAACAATAAAAGGGGTAAATAAGTGATCTTTCAGTAAAATTTGTTTTTGAAATCGGCGCTGATTTCAAATCGAACGATTTGTATCACATACCACATTAAGTGAAAGAACAGAACTGCTTTTGCTCAAATATATTATTTTGACTATAAACTGAATTTTATAAAAGATGACTTCCGATTTTTTCACTCATTGACTTGGAATTTCCCTTATTTTGGCGGGTCCTAATGACCTCGTGTTTCATGTGTTAAAGACAAAATTATCTTTAGGCTTAATGCAATTTATAAAATTTTTGTTTCATAAATATTATGAATTTTTAAAAAACATTTAAAGATGGTATTTTTAAAATTTTCAGGCCTGTAACTCAATGAATTTCCTAAGAACATATCGTTCGCTGAAATTCAAAATCACATAACTAGACTGTTTTTCATTTTTTTAGGAGAGAGAAAAAAAGACTAAGGGCCTTATTTTGTAAAACGCAACGCTAATCGTTAACTAATTTTGTGTGTGTTTTGTTTTTGCAAATTAAATTTTTTCCATACAAAATTTATCAACGCTTGGCGTTGCGTTTTACAAAATAAGGCCTTAAATAAAATACTTTAAGTGACTGAAGTATAAAGTATCTTCATTTTCGCTTTAAATGCAATTGATTTTTATGATGAACAGCTTAAAAACTTGTAGGGAGAAGCGCTCCGATGTAATAATTAATAATTGAAAATGAGACTTTAAATTTTTGTTAGTTACGTTATTTCGCATTTCAGCTAACGATATGGAACTGTGTAGTTGCATACATTTATAAAAAATTATCATCATCCGTGTATTTACAACATCCCACTTTCCATAAGATATTTTATAAAATCCCGCTTTATTAGTCATATTTTCTTTAGAATCCCGCTTTTCAACCGTTCTTGTCCCGCTTTTGACAAAAACCTTCTGGTCACGTTAAGTATATAGTTGTTTGGCTTAAGGATCTTAAGTCAAACAACAATCCAACTATATACTATTAACAAAAGGTCTACAATATATAATACAATTAATTCAATGCGAAATTGCCATCGATTGATATGTACACAAACATTTGAAGAAATTGAAGTCATACCATTTTCCTACTCCGTTGGTTTCGGTACACCTCTTGCCCAGGGTTCCCAGTTATGTTTTATATTATTTTCGATTTTTCATCCCTAAAAATCCCTAAGATTTGATTCATACATATGAAGAAAAAATAGTAACTTGAAACACGCAAACTTAAAACAATTTGTCTATCAATGGCTGTCATTTGGGCATTCGCAAGAAACTATTTTTAAACAAAAGTTTTTTCAAGAAAACTTTTTTCTACTAAAAATTATTTGCTTATTTCCCATTTTATAAGAAAATATATATTTGGTAAAAGTGTTTAAGTCTGATCAATTATATCACAATAAATATCCAAACGTTATAACTAGAAGGGTTGCACTATTTTTGTAATGTTTTTCATATCCATGTAGAGGCTGACGCTTATTATAATATGAGATAGTCCGGATAAAAAGGGACCTTATCTTCCCAGAAAGAATTGTCAGTAGAGCCAATAATAGCTGCTTGTGTAAATTTTGTCGCTTTTGACATTATGGTTAATATCATAGCTCAGATATATTGCCCCACTTTACTTGGGGAATTATACCTATATTCACCTCCGAAATAGCTTAAAAAGAGATTTTTCCCAACAACTACCTTCTTCTTCCACTATATTGCTAAACTTTAAAGCTCATTTACACAAAGATCTATTTTGACCTTTATAATATTCTAAAATTCATATTTCCGCAAATTTTTGTAACTTCGCTGTAAAAAACCTGAATTTTTTCGTAGTGTTAGGAAATGTAGCTAACTCTATTATAGTTGCTCAATTCACAACCTTTGTAAGTGTTGCAGATCGTAAAAATGTTGTTGGTAATTTCCATTTAAACATGTTTCTAAAGAAATGTTTATTTGGAAATTACAAAGAGCATTTATACCATCTACCACACATACAACAGGTTGTGAATTCTCCAAGTATATATCAATAAAAATACCTTGATCCTTGACTCGAATTTTAATTCCTAACCACAAAAATAGATCCCAAGTTTGGAGACAAATCCCCTTAATTGGAAACGCTGCTCTTAAAAAAAAAGCACAATTTCATGGAATTATTTTCATGAAATATTTCATAGCGTTACATCGAAATTTTTGCATTGTTTAGAGCGCTGAATTCCCATTATTATTTCAAATGACATGGCATCACTTATTTTGATTGCTAAAAGCTTTTTGTTAAATTAATTTATTTATAAAAATATTGCTCCTCTTTTTTGGCCCAAATGTCCTCTTTTTTCGTGCTTGATATCCTCTCTTTCTCAAAACGGTAATGGCAACCCTAGGTTTAGTTAACAGTAGTGGGCTAGTCCTTAGCATTATAAAAAAGAAATTTTTTCAAGTATCAGTAGTAGAACCAAAGTTATGACATTTAAAAAAACAGTTTAATTAAAAGTTCCTCATAACACCAAACTGAACAAACGTACCAAATTTTGTAAAAATCGGAGTCCTATTACACTAGTTCACAAATTTTCAACATTTTGCCATCACCTCTAAAATGTTTTCTAAGGTAATTTGGGGTCACTGAACACGAATATGGCATTCATTTATTTTTCTTAAGAACCGTTTTCGAGATATTCCCAAAAAACGTGTTTTTGCTGTTTATAAGGCTATTTTAAAAAATCTGGAGTACTGTTTACTTGAATTTAGAAAATTTATCATTGTTTCATAGATATGTTTTTCCTCTTTCAGCCCATATTCAAAATGTGTTGATCGGATCAAAACTCAATGAGTTATAGGTCTTTAGATTTGAAAAAACTTTAATTTTTCCACGTTGTTTTTAAATTTACTAATTTAAGTCGCTCCAGTAAGGCAAAATAAGTTTTTTAAAATTTATTTTAGACCCACATCTTAAAGAAAATTTTGTTCCGAATATAGCAAGCGTAAAATTTACATCGGACCAAATATGAGAAAGTTACAACATATTTAGTGAACACATAAAAATTTTAATTTGCATTCGTTGTTCCTCAGGTCAGTACGAGTTTTTGCTTCCATTCCATTACTTTTACTCATTTGAAAAAGAAAGGTCGACATATCCCACATCAAAGTTACCAAAATTATGTGTAGTTTTTAGTATTCACATTTTTATAATTAAAATTTTTATGAAAGACTTACGGCAAAACAAGTGGAAAAATGGTGCTATGTGGTGTTTTGTGCATGTTAAATTTTTTGTTAATGCTATAAAATCGTTCATTATTGATACTTTCCAATGAAATTGTGCAGTTATATAGGAATTTATGTGAAAACTATGATTTGTTTCTGACAATCATCAGAATTCCTAAGAAAGCTCCAATAAATCTAAAAAATAGGTCGATTTCAAAAGGGTGCATGCCCACCAAAAATTTTAAATTCGATTAAGTTGTATTTCTAAAAACCTTTTAGACGTGTATATAATAATTATTTGATCCTTGAGAAAAACATTTTATAGAGAAAACAATTATGGTGATTTTTTTGTCAAAAATTGTTATAAATTCAAAAATTTTCAATTTTCAAATTAAAGATTGTATATTTCTCAACTCTGAAAGAATACTTCCATCAACTATTTTGTTAACTATTCGAAATTTTGTCATGTAACTAACAAAGAAATAATTGTGACAATCGGTTGTTATTTGGATCCGATTTCTTAAAAATACTGGACCAAGTATTTGAAAAATTGAAAAATTTCAATATTAAAATGAGTATACCTCACTAACTATACAAGATATTTCTTTAACCAAAGACTCTTTTAGAACTTTACAAGGTATATAAGGACACAAAAAATTTTTGGAATTGAATAACAAACAGAGAAATGACAAGCGTTGACAAATTTTACGTGACCGAAGTGCACTACTTTGCACTTCATACCTCTGAACCTGAGAAATATAAGAAGCTCATTTTCCTAAATTAAATAAGAACACTTCTCCGATATCTCCATGTGAAATTTTATACTGATCGGACTAAAGAGTTAGAAATGGTTGATATATTTCCAAAATATTTAATTCTGCAACACTGGCATTTTTCTTATACTCATACTCCTTACAAATTCTTTTATAAAAATTCAAAATCGGATATTTTCAATAAATCTATTGTAACTTTCTATTTACTTTTACTTTTTGTACGTTGGGAAGAAAATTTTATTTAAGATATATGGGTCAAAACAAAAATGTTAAATTTTTTGTTTGTTTTAATGGAGCATTTCAAAATGGTGAATTTTGAAAAAACTCAAAAAATAAAATGTTTTTCAAATATAAAAGCTTGTAATTCAGTGAATTTTTATCTGATCAACACAGTATAAACATGAACTGAAAGAGGAAAAACATATCTATGCAACAAAGCCAAATTTGCTCAATTCAAGTAAACAGTACTCAAGATTTTTGGAAATATCTTTACAAACGGCAAAAAACTAGTTTTTCGCGAATATCTCGAAAACGATTCTTAAAAAAAATAAATTAATGCCATATTCGTGTTCAGCAGCCCCATTTTAGCTTAAAAAACATCTCATTTTTGAGATGCATTTTTTTTGTGAACCAGTGTTATCAAAAGAGTGATTGATTTTTCATGGAATTAAATACATACATACAATCCTGACCGGCCACATGTTCATAAATTTATACATGCGCACATCGCAAATTTTAACGGCCTTATATATGAAAAATATTTTATAGTATATGTTTATTAAGAGCTTATTAAACAGAAAACCAAATTAATAAAAGTTGAGTAATTTTGTTTTTGTTTTCTATATAAATATCACTTTCGTGACGTGTTGTAGAAAATTAGGTCCTTCGTTTATCTTACAAATTTTATTACCGCAAAACCATAAAAGTTCAGGTATTATTTTGCATTTCACATTTTTTAGAATTTGTATAAAAAACAAATACATGTATTTGATATTTTGTTTTTCATTAAATATTACTTTCGATTCTTTTTTGGATCCACCATTTTAAGCAATAATATAATACAGGTATGTGATGGAAATCGATTTCGAATGAAAATCGACACAAAAACGAAGAAAGTTGTGATGGTTACTGAAGTATTGTTTTCATATCGATTTTACTTAAAATCGAATTCGATGTCATTTTCTATTTTGTTCTATGAAAATATCAAGAAAAAATATATGTGATAGAAAACGAAATTTCTATTGTTTTACTGTTTTCAAAATACAACGGGACTTATAGGGCCCAAGTGGGCTGGTTTTTTTTTAATCTTTAAAACTGGCAACCTGCACAACCTACTGTTTTCAAATCGATTAGAATATGTTTGACGATTTCAAAAGTTTCGTATGATATGTATGTATTTCACACATAGTTTTGCAATAGTTTTTGTTAAAATGTTAAATTAGTTTGTCACTGGAGTGTTTTTTGACATTTAACCATATTTTTTGCTGATATATAATTTTTGGATGTCTTAATAAATATTCACTAGCACTTTAGCAAAATTTCGGTAGGTTTTTTTCTATTTTTAGAAATTTTTTATACCTTTTAGAGCTTATTCCCGATTTGTTCCCGAATTATTATCGCGCAAAATTTTATTTTTTCCTAGTTTTTATTCTTTTTACGATTTTCAATCAACTTCTTTTCTATTTTGCAATCTTTTAGGGATTTTCGCCACTTTTGTGGAACTAGTGATTTTTGCAAGCTTTCACATTTTTTATAGTTTTAGCGATTTTTTAATCAATATTAGATATTGCTATTTTTCGATGCTGGCAAAATTTTGCGAATTTACGACACTAGCGGTTTTTAATAAATTTTAGGTCTATTTGTCATTAATGTATTTTTCGCGAGTTTTCGGCGTAGAAGCAATTTTTTTTCCGAACTTTTATAATTTTTTACATTATTATCGGTTTTTAGTCACTAACTGTTGATTTCGCACTTTCGCAATATTTTTGCGAGTTACTCATTTTCTAAGTTTTAACTGTTTATCGGCATTTTTATATAAGCAAGTTTTTGGGTTACGCAGCTTTGAAGCTCATTTTGGTTTTAGGAAAAACCGTGAAATTACGAATATTCGCAAAAAATCGCTAAAACCGTAAAGCTTAGTCTAGACCGCATGGCATGTTGAATCAGCAAATGTATGCTAACACTCATATGCTTTAAAATAACAACAAATGCGTCTGTCAGCATATTCAATATGCTAAGCGTCTACACGGTATGCTGAAAGTATCAAATTGCTTGAAGTCAACATATAACAGCAAATGATATGTCAACATATTAGTTAGCATACAATTTTTGCGTCTACATGATATGTTGAATTCCGTATGATGATATATATGCAGAGTCATGCAAACATTTGTTTATAAACTTCAAATAAGTTTTACAATACTCTTTCTTTATTACTTATTTCTATCAATTATCGCTTTTATTGCAAAATTAATATTTTTAGTGCGAAATAAATTTTTAAAAATAAAATATAATATCTACGATGTATATATCACTAGCATTGTTCTGAAGAACGCAACAAATTAGAAAATAGGCGAAAAATTGCTAAAATGTGTTGAAAAATGGCTTAAGTCAAGAATACCAATGCTGTTGAAAATTAAAATAATAATAATTTTTTAGACAAATAATTTTTGTGAATTTTTCGGCGCTCTCTTTTGGTTTCGGAGTTACGGGGTTCAAAACTATTATTTTGAATTGGCCATAACTCCTACAATTCTTCATGGATAATCGATATGTATATCATTTTAAAGTGCTCTAAAATACTTTTCTACTGGTAAATAAATTTTTGAAATCCATTAACCCATTGTGAGCCAAATGCAATTTAAAAAAAAAATTAACCCGACTTTTTACGTAAAAACACCGTTATCTCAAAAACTTACCCATATAACGGTACTTAACCATGTATATAAATTTATAGAGAAATTTCTTGAAAGCTATCACTAATGAAATACGGAAGTTATGCAGCTTCAAAAATGAGTTTTCAAAAATACATATTTTTCGAGGCAATCTCCATGTGTGCATTGGTATGTATATGAAAAGTGCTGTTTAGTTTAGGAGATGTTAAAATGTATAACAGGTTTTTTGCTAGGCAAAACATTTTCCCTCAGCGAAGCCACTATTCGCATACATAAAGGAGAAAATCTCTAAGCCCGGCCAAAGGCCGGTTAGTCAGACAATCTTTACTCAGCGAAACCACCATTCGACATACATAATGAAAATAAGTATATCAAATAAAAACTTGGAAGGTTCTCTACAAAATTATATACATCGATATATTGGCAATTTTTTCAGATAAAGGTGTGCTGCAAAAAGTCGTGTTAAAAATTTTTAAAACAGTATTTGGTTCAGAATAGGTTAACGGATATCAAATTGGGTTGACGGATATAAAGCAGTAGAATGGTATTTTATAGCGCCTTAAAATGATGTACATATCGTTTATATCCGTGCAGAATTGTAGGAGTTATGGCCAGTTCAAAATGAAGTTTTTGTGCCCCGTAGCTCCGGAACCAAAACAGAGCGTCGAAAAAAACTTCACAAATATTGTTTGTCTAAAAAGTGATATTACCTCATGTGTTTTTTATTTCAATTTTCAACAGCGTTGGTATTCTTGACTTGTTCCGAAGAAATTACTAAACTCCAAAGAATAAGAAAATCAAATAAATCGCGAAAATAGCGAAAATACGCAAGAAATTGATAACATCTCGGAAATTGAAATGTCCCGTGCCGAATCAGGCAACATAGTTACCATATAAATTCTATATGCTATCAAATTTGTTATATGCTGAAAAGCTTGCGTACACTTTTCAACAAACAACAAATCTCTCAGCATACGTAGTAAATTTGTTAAAACGTAAAAATATGGTGTCTACACGATATGCTAAAATCGTGAACATACGTTTGTTGACAACGTTAAAAAATGGCCGCCATATGTGGTTAAACATACGTATGTTGAAAAAATGTTGTGTCTACACGATATGTTGGCACTGGTAACAAATTTTTTACCATAAATATGCTGATTCAACATATCGTCTAGACTAAGCTTAAGAAATGCCAAAGAAAACATTCGGAAAAAATCGCGAAAATTCGCACAAATTTGCTAACAGCGGCATGATAACTAAGTCTAATCGTGTGAACTATAGAGAGATTAAAAAATTGAAAAAGACAGCTTCTATCCCGAACGTTGCTGAAATTCGCGTGAAGTTGCAATATCGTAAAAAAAGCCCTAACATTTATTAGAAACCGCCAAAGCCCCATGTTCACGAAAATCGCTAACTTTTTTGAAATAAATGCCCAAAAAACGAATATACCCATATATCGGGTAGATACTGGGTAGAGTCCCATCTACAAATATCTACCATATATGTAAGTGATTTCCGTGGACCCATTTGAAGTTACATATTTTAAAATCAGCTGAAGACTAATTAAATAACATGTTATTTTTTATTTTTTTGCTAAGAAAGAGTGTAAGACAAGAACTAATGTCAGCAATGTACCAACAATCTAAAAGATTTGTAGATTACTTATTGCATACTTATCGTAAACTTTTATAAGACATATTAGGACATGTAACCTTGTTAAATAATATGCGGTCGCGTAAAGGAATTCCAAATTTTGTTAAAAATAAGTATAAATACTAAAAAAATAATAATAATTTTATGTCAAAAAAGTTTTTATATAAAGAAATACATGAAACAGGAAAAAAAGTGGAAAATGAAATCGATACGATTTCCATCACACCTAAAACTATTTCATTCGTTTTCAACTTTCGATTTCATTTGAAATCGAGTCGATTTGTATCACATACCTGATAAAAAAAAATGTTTAATAAAGTTGCTATAAACTATCGGGTTGACTTGACTAGTTAATTTTAAAATAGAACGTATCAATTGGATTAAGAAGACTGTTACAAACCTTTTTATATCATTCATAATATCAAAATTTGGTGAGTTTTGAGCTAAAACTTTGGAATAGTGTCCTACTAATTCAATTTCTTCGAGAAGAACGTGATTGACGCCATTCGTGTTATATGGGATGTTATTTTTATTTACATATTCTTCAAATATGGATGCGATTGTCTTTTCTAAGAGATTTTCAATTACAACGGCCAACTCGTCGTCCAAAATATTCATTGTTGGTAATATACGAATCAAATTTTTTTCTGATAAATGTGACTTTAGTTCTGTATAAAGTTTAGACATCCGTCTAAGTACCTCATGATCATAGGCAGTGGCATTTTCTGGTGGTTTCATATATTGCGGGCCAGTCTGTATCCATATACATCGTTTTGCAAGCTCTTGACTCATAAGAACTGTATTATTTACTTCCTGTTCGACTACTGTCGACATGTATGAGTCCTTGAGATCGTCAGAGAATAGTCTTAAGAGAACACTTAGCAATAAGTTAAGCTCATCATCTTGAGCGGCAGAATAATTTTTACACAGTTCGGCATTTAAGCGGTGACACATTGGCTGATAACAATTATCAATAATATACCATTTTTCTAAAATAACTTTCTCCTCTTCATTAGCCGCCGTTAGTACTTGCGTGAAGTCTTGGCTTTCTATTGTCAATGGTAGCATTGGAATGCCAAGTGATGATCCCAAAAATAATATTGGAATAACATATGCTGACGAAGAGTGGCGAGTTATCTCCGAAAGACAATTAGCAGCTTCCTCATGACCACCTTGAGCTTCTAAAGGACTATGAGTCCAACGACATGTTTCCATTAACCGATAATAGTTACTAGCTCTGTTGCCCACATCCATATTGTGAACATCTGAGATGAACATCTCGAATCCTTTGCTTTGGCATTTTTTTGCCAACTGCTTATGTAAGCTGTAAACTATACGCTTGTGTTTTCTATATTCAGGACTATTGTCAGCCAGTATATAAATCACAATTTTTTTGTTTCTTTCAATCTTTCTTCCCGGAAGTGGTTTTCCTTGCAGTATAGACAAATATGTTGTAGAAGCATCTTTCGAGTCTAGTACATCTGTTTGCGTAGTAGTACTAACATCAATGGGGGGTGCTGTAATTGGAGTGGACTCTATAACGAGCCCATACTTTTCAACATAAAATTATTAACTTTCTGTTAATTTCAAATTACCCTTTTGCTCCTTTTTACAAGCTGAAGCGAATTTGTCATCATCATCAGCATTTCCTTTTGCAGGGATAACCGTTTCATTATTTGTTATGTCAGGCACATTTTCTGGGTCAGCTAATGGTGCTTTTTTTTGATCACAGTTATCATTTACATTACCATAATTTTCATCGTCTTTATTTACATTATATGAACTAGAAATATAATTTTATTTTTAATTATTTTGAATCTTATATGTAAGTATATCAATATGAGGTGAAATCCATACTCATCCGATTTTTCTGATATGCTGTCTTTTTTCTTGCTTTGTCCGGAACTGCAAACATTTCCCATTTTGTGGTGTTCTGAAAAAAAGCCATATGTTTGTATATTTTTAATAAAAATATAAAAATTTCTTATACATAAATATATAGTAATAATCGGGGCTGTGATTTTAATGCAACGCATGTATTTTTGGTGAAAGATAGCAAGTAGTGTATTGACTAGAGTATCCAGTTCATTAATCGTTGTTCTATTAATCGAGTAAAATTTTTTTTTCATTATTTGAATAAATAATAAAAATAGTTAAGTTCGATTAACGAATAACTAAAACAATTTATGTCAATTAATAGAGTAAAATTAATTTCTTAGTAAATTCGTCTTTTTTAATAGAAAAAATATATATATTATTAACCGACTTCAAAAAAGAAGGAGGCTATCAATTCGTGTGTATGTTCTTTTTTTACTTTTTTATGTTTGTGCACGCATAACTCTGTCATTTGGTGCCATATTTTTTTTTCGAAACTCGCAAGTGACTTAACAATCGCGCGTTTTTCAGCACATGGGTGAGTGTTAGTGGGATAAGGGATACTTTCAAATAGCGTAAAACGTAATTTTTTACAGGTATTTGTAGCGAAATAATTTGATCACAAAGTTTTGTGTGTTCATAGTTTTCAGTGAATTTCGCATAATAATCACACAAAATCTAATTCCTAAAAGAAAGATGAATTTAAGAGAATTCTAAAATAACTTATTCAAAGCCAAAAAAATTTGTTGTTTTATATCAAAAGCTGTAAATTCCTTGTGGCGCACCCTACGTGACGCACGTTACGTTTTTTTACTATCTATTACTTTTTATTCGTATAATTTACAGCAAAAATGTGTTTAGTGGAGTTGTAGATAATATGATTATTTAAGACAAAACTTTTAACAAAATTTTCATATTCCCTATAGTTTACGAGATAATCTAAGAAAATATTTACTCACTTATTTGCAAGATAGCGGCGGTTCCCGACCACTTGTAACATAGAAAACTCAAACTTAAGCTTACGGTAACATGTGTAACTAAACACACACAAAAATAAGTGAGTGAAGATAAATACGCCAAGTAAAATATGTTTTTGACGCAAAGCCTTACGTCATTACATACAGTGCGCTCGGGATAACGTCAACATCCCAAAACGTCAACACCTTTTTATGGACATTGTCTACTCTAAAACGTCAATTAAACCACAAAGCTCTAAAACGTCGACTCTAAGGGCCTTATTTTGTAAAACGCAACGCTAAGCGTTAACTAATTTTGTGTGTGTTTTGTTTTTGCAAATTACATTTTTTCCATACAAAATTTATCAACGCTTGGAGTTGCGTTTTACAAAATAAGGCCCTAAATAAAGTAAAATTTTAGTTTTAGTTACAACTAAAACCCAAGTGTAACACATATATGTGACGAAAAAAAAAACAGATTCCTTTAAGATATGTAAAAGTATAGATATACATTTATGCCATGATCTCATGTAAAATATATTTTGTTGCTTTTAATTAGGTTGAAAACCTTTTTTTAGTTTTACTTTATAAACGATAAAAACGCTTTAAACTATTGTATCAATAATATTTTGATCTTAAATTTGCATATTCATAAACATCAACAATCTGATAAAGTCAACACTCGCGGTTTTTATTAGTTGACGTTGTCCCAAGCGCACTGTATTTGCAAAATATGTTTTTAATTTCGACATATTTGACAAATATGTTTTAGTTTTTGTGACAAAAGTGAAATATTTGATGTATAACACATTTAGTAATCTCCTTAGGTATGGACACAACTAAAATTATTCCTTCGCAGAATCAGGAGTTCAGTAATTTGGCCATTAAGATAAACAAAATTTTGGTATCCCCAAATGTTGTTATGGATTACTGAATGGAAGCGAATTAACTTCATTTTGATGTATAACACATTTAATAATGTCCTTTGGTATTCCTTCCCAGAATTCGGAGTTCAGTAATTTGGCTATTTAGTTAAATAAAATTTTGGTATTCGCAAATATTGTTGTAGATTACTGAATGGGAGTGAATTACCTTCAATTTGATGTATAATACATTCAATAATCTCCTTTGGTATGGCCACAACTAAAATAATTCCTTCCCAGAATCAGAAGTTCCGTAATTTGGTCATTTATGTAGTTAAACAAAATTTTGGTATTCGCAAATATTGTTGTAGATTACTGAATGGGAGTCAATTACCATCAACTGGATGTACAACCCATTTTGTTATCTCCTTTGGTATGGCCACAACTAAAATTATTCCGTCCTAGAATCCAAAAAGGGAAACATATTTCGCTTTTGTCACAAATTCTAAATTTGCAAATATGTTCTAAATTGAAAACATATTTGGCAAACACGTAATGACGTAAAGCTTTACGTCAAAAACATATTTAACTTGGCGTATTTATCTTCACTCACTTCAAAAAAATTGCATCCTATATGAAATACAAATTTGGTTCTCTTTTTTCTTAGGTATATCCCTGTTGTTCCTAATAGGAACCACAGGACACAATATACATATATGTATATATATATTCTATATGTATGCTTGCCATTCATAAAGGGATCATCAGCAAACTTTATCCTATATACATTTTGAAGGTTTAATATATAACACATTATTCCATCAACATATATAAATAGTTTTGATGACTCTCAAATTCTCCCCTTGGTAGACCATTTTTGGGGTTTGCTCATATACCACTGAAAAGTGAGTGTTATCCTCTTTTTAGATTTATGAAAAATTTTAGCCAAATTTTCAGTATTAAGTCACTTTTGTTCAAATAAATGTAAACATAAAGCCAGCCTCCGATCCAAAATTTCAGCCGTAAATAGCACTGAGATCAAAATGAGGACCAAGTTCGTGATAGGTACAATACCATCTCATTTTTAGGCAACCTGCTAGCTGGGCAGCATTTTTCCCATAATTCTTTCCCATATTAGAAACGTACAAAAATATTGCCATGCTAACAGATTGCTTAGAAATGAGATGGTATTGTTAAAAGTTTTAGTAAAACTTCAAAGTTTTTTTGTGTATGTTTACTTATTTTCAGAAATTGAATGGTGCTCATTAAATTAAAAACGGACGCTTAGTTAAAAAGTTATAAGCGAAAAATTAAAAAAAATCTATGCAAAAAACTAAAAATTATAATGTGGTATGTGATGGAAATCGTACGATTTGAAATCGGCGCCGATTTCAAAAACAAATTCTACTGAAAGATGACTTATTTAACCTTTTTAATGTTTTCAAGGCTTGGAATATTTTATTCAAATATTATTTTTTTCGGTACAAACAATAAAAAACATAAATTAGTCATCTGTCAGCAGAATTGGTTTTTGAAATCGGCGCCGATTTGAATCGATCGATTTCCATCACATACCAGAATGTTGAAGTGCAATATCTCTTAAGCTATAAGACATAAAATACAAACGCTAATATCAACATTTGTTGTCTTATGTAGCAAAATCTAAAACGCTTGAAATCGTTAAAATCGGCCAGTATTTAAGAATGTTACAAGCCGCACGAAGTTGTTCACACCAGAGATAGTTAGCTTTTTTCCCCTGTGCTCCGCCCCTAAGTTCAGATATTGCTTTCAAAAGACATGATTCTGAAAACTTAACTCCTCCGGTACAATTATTTAAAAATTCAGAGAAATCTATTCAGTACTTTAGAAGTTCCATACGTATTACTTTTTTTTAATTGACAATAGTGAATTGCACTGTGGGTGACGTTCATCATGATATAAACACAGCCCGTGTGAGCTGTAAGTAAAATACAATATGAAAACAGTGTTCCTTTGGCAGTACGTTCAGTTAACAAATATCATTTCGATTAACAAATGAAAATTAAAAAAAAAACAGTTACTACAAGTTTAAAGTCTTTAGATCGTGAAGTAAAATAAAATTTTTCATACCGAAATGATGGTTATTACGGTATGATACGGGTATTGCATAAAACGGTATTTGACTACCGGTATTTTTGAACCGAAAAGAATTACGGTATCGGTATAGATATCGGTATTCCATTTTAAACGGTATCGGTTGCCAACCTTGCTATTGACTTTAATTAAATCATTAAACAAAAATTTAATTCCCTCAAGTTCAATTAGAGAAGAAGAGTCTGTACTAAACTGTCCAAAGATTTTAAAGTTTTACTTAAGTTAAGATCACTGAACACATTTTTTTGTTTGTATGAAAAATAATTTCTAAACACATACCTTTTGTATATGAGATGAAACAAATAATTAAACACACAAAAAATTCGTTATAATACTACAAAATATGAAAAAATTTGTTACGTCGTACAGTGGCGCCATTTGATATTTTTCGTTGCAAAAATCATAACTTTTGAACCTAATGAGATAATCAAAACATTTAAAAGGCATATGATAAATAATTGATAAAAATTTTTTTTTAAATTTATTTTTCAATTTTCAGCTTTCTAGCTATACTGGAAGTACCCCATACAAAGAAGGGCACACTAGTCCCCCAGATGAAAGTTCAGTTTTCAAATTTTTTTCGTTAATTGCTCATCAGGGCCCATCTGTGTACCAAATTTCAGCTTTTTTAGCCATACTGGAAGTGCCCCATACAATGAAGGGGAATAGATCCAGAAATATGTAGAAATAGATCTATCAATAGAACCAAAAAGAATGCCGATCCGTTACGTAGTTTTTGAGATACTGTATCTGAAAGATGAGCAAATTACCTAAAAATTGTCTGTTTTTTGAACACTGAAAATCAGTAAAATTTGAAGGCTATATCTTCTGAACCAAAAATCTGATTGTATGTAATATGAGTAGCATATTTAAAATCGTTGGACAATTTCCTGTAAAATAGGTTTATTCAATCTTTTTTAGGGGCACATACAATTTTTGATTTTTGTAAACTCGCTTGTTCTACAGGCGCAATTGCGCCTGTGTAATTTTTTTTTAATTGTTGGTTTCCTCAGTCATGTTTATTGGGCGTTACGAGTTTTTATTACGATTCATTACTCAGTTTAATTATTAAAATTGCATTAACAACACACACTAAAATAACAGCGTAAATATTTAAAACTGTTGTGCACTTTGTTAAATAGTATTATATTGCAAAACTTTTCATCAATCAATCATGGTTTGTATCCAAAAAAGTGTATTGAATGCTATCCATATTTTTTTAATACTATTGAAATTTCTTAGTGAATACCTAAGGACGTTATGTTAAAATACGTCGAAGACTACATCTGAATTTTATTGAATTAAAAATAAAGTATGAGTTCTGAAAAATTATTGAATTCGCATAAAAATGTATTGAGCGTTTCGTAAGAAAAATGTTTAAATATAATTTATACGTAAATTTTTGGACGTTAAAAAAAGGTAACAGCAGCTGAAGGGTAGAAACGATGAAAGGAATATTTCCTTTTTACAAATTTCTGGTTGTTTTCTTTGAAATAATTGCACGCCTCATAAGCGAAGCGTTGAGGTGGGTACTACTCTCACTTCACGCGAAAATACCGATTTTTCAAACTTAAAATCGCTCTATTATTATCATATATTGCACTTGTAAAAAATATATACACACACATATTAAGAAAAAATACTACTTTTAACACTCATGACATTTTTAATGTAATTTTTATTAATTAAAAAACTGTTTAAAAAAGTTCTGTCTTGGACGTCCGTTTGTCTGTATGTACGGATCCTGTATGTGGTCACGATAACGACCGAAAGACTTCACTAATCGAGTCCTTTTCTACGCTTCAGTATAATTAGGAATAGAAACCTATTTAATTTCACGGTCTAAATAGATTATGAGGCGTGCACTTTTGGATTTTCGAAACTATTTTGCTTTTTTCTCACTGTAGGTTGTTATATTTTAGAATGGACTGTAAAAAAGACTTAAAAACTGATCTTTTTAACAAATAAATCCGTGTTTTTTATATGTTGAATATAATAGTATTTCTTAATAAAAACCACTCATTTGAAAAAAATTTTCATACGTGATTTTTTTTAATATTTTATTATAATTCTTTTACATTTTTCTCAATTATTAATGAACTATTTCGAGTACAAAATTTAAAATTAGCCAAAGTAAACATAAGAAGTTATTAATCAATTAAAATTTTTTTAAGAATTTTAAATATACCATCTTTTGAGAAAATCGCCCGGGAACATAAGGTCACTAAAGTTTGACTTCTGAAGATTGGAAAACAAACTCATAACACATACCATTTCAAAGGACAATTTCTTATCTTTAACATGACACATCAGCGGAACATTTGGGGTTAGTAGATTTAGATATATACATAATTTTGTGAAGTCGGTTTTTGTTGAAATTTCACATTTTCAAGTCGCTATGCTTACATATTTTTATATATTTTATTTGAAGAATATTTATGCCGCAAACACTCGTGTTTCATTTCCAATTGATTATAATATGCTAAAAATATTTCATCACATTTAAAAAATTTATTTTCGGTTCATTTTAGTTTTTCGGTGTATACTTCTTGTTAAATCGTCATTCAGAATCAAAGGCTGGTTCCTTTAAAATGAACTATATATTATTTGAAAGGCTACTAAATTACGCATCGAATAGTGAGTGGCTCTGATCGAATAAAAGGCGACCAAGTTAGAGTGGATAAACGTTTTAATTCTATGAAATTTTTAAAGTTCATCACCAATTGTTGCCTTTTCGGAAGCTTCTTTGTACCACAAATAATAAAAAAAATCCATAGTTTTATAATTTCATTGAATAGTCCATTCGATTATAAAAATTTTAATCCATAATGCACCTAAATCTGGTGAAAACAAAACATCTTATAGCGTTTTCTTTTCTACAAAAGTGTGTTGCACTATTTACCCTTTTTAATGAAAATTTGCAATATAATCATGTTTCGAAGAAGTGAATATATTAGAAATTATTGTATCATCCCTTACGAAGGGAAATTTTTCCTTTAAAGGAATGTTAAATTGCCATTTTCTTAATAAAAAGTAAAAAAATGTCACATTTTTTTGTAGAATAAAAACGCCATTATATTCTGTGTTTTTTTAGGCTATTTATGATCAGATTTTTTCTTTAGTCTGCGATCATACGATGCATGTCTTATTGACAAGATTCTTACTTTTTCTTCTTTGAACTTTTATTGGCGTTCACACAATGCATGTCTTGTTGACGACATGTTTTGTAAGTATATATAGTTGTGTGCATGCTTGTGTGCGATTTTGGCATTACGAATAAGAAACTAAAACGCACTGAAGGCCATGTCAGATAAAACTTTTGCTTCGCGTTGCGTTACAGATTCGCTTTGACATCTAAGATGAAATGTACATACTTATACGAAACATGCTACATAAAGCACTTTTAACGCGGCGTGAAGTGGAAAGTTCGGCAACTCTCATCTTTTTGCTTGCTTTGACAATCAGCTGAAATAATTTTCTTTTATTATATTGCCAAACGAAACATATCGTGCGTTTGAATTTGTTTTAATAAGAGGTAAATATTAGGGATGTAACGAATACCGATACCGATATATCGGCGATACTTCAGATTGTCCGATACATCGGTATCGGCGATATTTTACTGTCGATACGACGATACTTTTAAAAAAAATTTAGAGTTTTTTTCTGACAAATTATTTATCTTTTGTTAGTTTTACCATGAACTAAATTCATTTCGTTATTTTTTAAATCTTATTAATATCAATTTTAAAAATTAATAATATTTTATGCTGTTATTTTGTAAAAAAAATTATTTATTTTTGTTAATTTTACCATGAACTCAAATTCAATTCGTTGTTTTTTAAATCTTATTCCAGCAAAAAAAGACACTCCAAAGAAGTCATGAAAATGTAGAATTCGCGATCCGGAAATTATTTATTTTTTGTTAATTTTACCATGAATTCAAATTCAATTTGTTGGTTTTTAAATCTTATTCCAGCAAAAAAAAAGACACTCCAAAGAAGTCATGAAAATGTAGAATTCGCGATCCGGAAGTTTTGCGAATTTGGACAATTTCTAATTAGTTTTACATATCCTTGCCATTGCAAGAACTTCTGAACTTCGATTACCAATCACCCAATTGGAAGCGATGCTAGGACCAATTTCTTATTCCGTGTTCTATAATGATTTTTCCTCAAGGAAAATGGATAAAAAATTACCCATTTTCACAATTTTTTTTAATGCGAATTTAAATTGAAAATTGTATTTTCATGTAAATTTAAGTGAATAAATATAAACTTTTAGAAGACTTTTAATAACTAAGCCATTAAGTTATTTAGAAGACTATTAGTTGATAAATGTCCTTTAAAAATCGATTTTTTAAAAAAGCATGGAGATTATTTTTTAAAATTATAAAGGAATTAAAAATTTTTCTTGCTTTTTTACTAATTATCTGCATATTTTTAATACAGATTTTTTGGAAGCAAAGAAAATGTAGCTCCTTAAAAATTACTTCCAATTTTTTATACTGGGTTAATATCAATTTTAAATATTAATAATCTCTTACACTATAATTTTGTATAAGAAAAAAAATTGCACTTGAGTTTTGTTAATCTAAACTTAAACTCAATTTCAATATTCGTATCGGTATCGGAATCGGTATCGGCGATATTTATTTTTAAATATCGGTATCGGTATCGGATCGGCAAAACGGCGTATCGTTACATCCCTAGTAAATATGTATGTGCCATTTATTTATTTATAATAAATTGTAAAATAACATAATTGACTTTTATTTTTATAACAAAAAATAAATAAATAGCAAAATTATCAACTACTTTTTTTGGTAAACGAGCAATGCGCGAGTGTTGTCAAAGTTTTCATTGTGTCATACACCTTTTGCTTTACACTTTTCTATCAAAGTTAGAAACGTCACGCAAAGCGACAAAGTTGTATCTGACACGGCCTTGACAGTACATGAAGCTGAGTACTCGTTTATTTTCACCTCGTCTCTCTCGCCTATAAGGTAGCAATCATGTCAATAAGACATGCATCATATGAACGCAGACTTACTTTACATGCAAATAAAACAATTTATTTAATTTTTGTTCTCAATGTTTCATCGGCTGTGTTCCCGCGTCTTTAGAAGAATCTTATAATCGACTTTGGATGGTGCTTCAAAGAGAAGTAAATATATGCACATACATCAAAAGACACAAATGTACCGTTATATTAACAATGGCTGAAGTGAGCTTTTTTCAGTGTATAGCTTATCATTCCTAATTACCCTGAAAAATGCATTAGCAAATTTAAACCTTTTCGTTGTAAATTGACAACGTTTTTGAATGATTTTGTGTATTTTACATAGAATTATATTTAAATTATTTTTTACATATTTTTTTTATGTAGGTATTCTTCAAAAGAAAATTCTCAACATAACAGAACAACGTTGTTTTTGGAAGTTTTTCCCAGGTTCCTTAGAATAATTATGCTGTCTAATTCTTTCTGAATATCACGTTACGGACTTTTGCGCAAAAACATCGTTTGGACTCTATGGCAAATTAGTTCGAGATAATCACACCAAAGTATAAAATTCTTTATTTCAAGTAGAGAACTTTAAAATTGAAATTGATTACAGTCGTGTGAAAATTTGGACTTGTCGCGAAATTAGCCTAACTAACTTCATTATGAAAAATATGTGTCATGAAGAAAAAAATCTTATCCACACAAGCGTACGTGATATTAAAAGTAATTAAATAAAACCTAAAGTATTTCATATACATACATACATCAAAGCAAATAGTATTATTTACTTAATATTAAAGAAATATTACGTTTTAAAATAAAATTTAGAAATTGTGGATTCCGATTTTCTTGCGGTTAAGGGTCGTTATAAACTTTTGGATATCATATCGATGGTCATACATTGACAACTTGTAACTGAATTTTTATTATTTTTCACAAAACGCAGAAAACGTTCACATTCTCAAAATAAAATAACAGAAATTAGTTGAGAGTATCTACTAAATAATTTTCAACTATTTTATTTCTATGCTAGTAACGCTTTCATCATATTTTTAACGTAATTTCTTCTACTGAAAAGTTGTACAAACCAGTTACGTGTTGTCAACTTATGACCATCGATATGAAAGTTTTTTGAAGGTCTAAAACTTTTAAAAATCATGTTGCTGATAGGCTATTGGACTAATTTTATGCACAACTGGACCCAGTATCAAAAGGTTTTTAAAATGTTGTATGTACTACTTTTTATATTTTGTTAGAGAAAATATATCATCAGAATAAAATAAACACTTTCGTACGTTTTTGTTTAGGGCTTTTACGTAATAAACAAAAATTTGACAATTATTGGAAACTAATTTTTTATAAAAATTGTAATGAATTCTGTAAGTAAACTGGATAGATTTATGATTTGAATAGTAATATGTATGTCTTTCCAAACATATAGAAGTTTTTAATAATTTTTATTAAATATTTCAGTAATTCTGGGGGTGGGGTGCAAAATCAAGTCTAAGGCCTGATTTTAGCCTGATCAATGGCCTATGTTGATGAGAAGAGTGGTGTGGTACCATTTTTAGCTTTTATCTGCATCATTAGTAACTCGATTATCGCTCATAAAGGAAACCAAGCTTTGTGCATGTTTCGAGGATGTCGCAAGTGCCGAATACTTTTATTTCATAGCAATAAAAAAAAGTTTTATTCACTTTAATTTAAATTTATTGATAAAATTCACGATTTAATACATTTGTATATATATACAATGTCATACATATTTGATCATTTAAAACTTTTTTATTAATTTTGTGGTGCTTTGAGCAAATTTAGTTCTCGAGTCGCCAGAGCCATTGTCAATTTTTGTTAGAAATTGCATACATGTGAACAAGTTGTTGTTTTTTGGTATGAAAAATCACTATTTTTTGTCATAGTTCAGGTACTTTGTCACAATTTATTATGTATTTCACTTTATTTTTTTTCTTATTAACGTTCTTTTATTTAGTAAATACATGCATATTTTCCTTCATTTATTAATTTCGTTTGTAAAAATTAAGTAATAATTTAATTTTTTTCTAAATAAGTTAAGACGTCAATAAGAAAATTACAGTTTGTTGACGTTTTTATCTAAACAAATTTGTCTGAGCTTGGGCTCTGAGAAAATTGTAAAGACATTTAAAAAAAACTAAAATGATTGACCAATTCACAACCTGTTGTACGTACGTGTTGTAGATCATATAAATTTTGTTGGTAATTTCCAAGTAAACATTTGCTTAGAAACAAGTTTGTGAATCGAGCAAATACAAAACCCATAATGAAGTAAAACGAGTTTAGAAATTCACATATGTTGCAAGTACGTGTAAATTTTTTTCAATGTTGCCACTACTGAAGTTGTAATGTAATAATTTAGGTAAAACTACATATTACTTTTTATGGGTATGGCGCCGCCCACTTTTTTAAAACGAAATTGTATTGACATGAAAGGTAAAGTTGTTTACGAAATTTCAAATCAATCGGTTAAGAGAAAGGTGGTACAAGTCAATATTACTTTTTATGGGCGTAGCGTAACCCAATTTTATAGTCTCAAAATAATATTGTCATCAAAAGTAAAGGTGTTTTCCAAATTATATATAAATCGGCTAACAGGAAGGAGCTCAAACTAAGTATTACTTATAATGGGCGTGGCGGCGCCCACTTTTTAATTACAAAATTGTATAGTCATTGTAATTAAAGGTGTCCACCGAATCTCAGATCAATCCGTTAACAGGAATGGGCTAAAACTAAATATTACTTTTTATGGGGGTTGCGCAGCCCACTTTTCTAATCATAACATTTAAGTCTCATCAAAAGTAAAGCCGCTTACAAAATTTCAGCTCAGACGGTCAACAAGAAGAGGGTAAATTTTCAATTATTAAATTTGAACCAAACTCCACAAACACGGTAAGCTAAATAAAACCATTTAAAAAAGAACGCATGGTGTCATGGGACACCGGGTAGGAACGTAGTTCTTTACGTCTAACTTACTTTAGAAATTGTATTTTCACTATCTCTGAACGGTGGGAATTATTTAACTCGAGATGATACATTCCCTTTCAACCGTGGCAAGTAAAAGAATTTCTTTCTTTTCAGAAAAATATAATTTTATTTGTACAATTTAGGTAAGTATGTATGCCTGTTTTAAAAAAAGAGGGAGCGTGGTAGGCAAAATAACGTTAATGTCAAAGAGGATGAAATTTCCTCCTACCTATCCTCGTATATATATATATATATATATATATATATATATATATATATATATATATATATATATATATATATATATATATATATATATATATATATATATATATATATATATATATATATATATATATATATATATATATATATATATATATATATATATATATATATATATATATATATATATATATATATATATATATATATATATATATATATATATATATATATATATATATATATATATATATATATATATATATATATATATATATATATATATATATATATATATATATATATATATATGTTCCCTTCGATCCTATAAGCAGCATAGGGCCTCAACAAATGATCTCCAACTTGACCTATACATTGCTGTGATCTTAATCTCACTCCAGCTTTTTCCTACCCTCGTAGTCCTATTTAAAACAATTATAGGCTATTTCTTCTTTTAGACTCCGATCTACCTATGTTTTGAATTTTATCAAAATCAGTTAGATAGTTTCGAAGAGGCAGAAATTGCCCCCTACCACTCCTCTTGCTCCTATGTTTAAAAATATATATAGTCTATGTGCTTTTCTAGATTCAAATCTATTTTTGTTTTAAATTTCATCAAAATCGGATAGATAGTTTCAAAGAGGAAGAAATATCCCCATAACACCCCTCCTGGTCCTATTTTTTTAAGTTTATGTGCTTTTCTATGCTTTGAATTGTATTAAAATTTAAAAAAAAAATGTATAGCCTATGTCTTCTTTAAGATTCAGATACATACATAGATACATAGTTTCAAAGAGAAAGAAGTTTCACCTATCTTCCCTGGTTGTCCTATTTTTGAAAAAAATTATAGCCTTTGTCTTCTTTTACGCTAAGATCTATTATGTTTTGAATTTCATCAAAATAGGATAAATAGTTTCAAAGATGACGAAATATCCCCCCACCTCCCCTCGTGGTCCTATTTTTTAAAAAAGTATAGCATATGCCTTTTTTAAAGTCAGATCTATCTATGCTTTGAATTTCATTAAAATCGCCTAGATTGTTTTAAAGAGGCAGAAATTGCCCCTACCCCTCCTATTGCTCCTATTTTTGAAAACATGTATAGCCTATGTGCTTTTCTAGACTCAGATCTATCTATGTTTTGAATATCATCAAAATCGCGTAGATAGTTTCAAGGAGGACGAAATATCCCCCTACCTCCCCTCGTGGTCCTATTTTGGGAAAAATTTAGAGCCTTTGGCTTTTTTTAGACCCAGATCTATCTATGTTTTGAACTTCATCAGAAGAGGATAGATAGTTTCAAAGAGGACGAAATTTTCCTCCACCTCAAATGTATGGTATACGTGTTCTTTTAGACTCAGATCTATCTATGTTTTGAATTTCATCAAAATCGGATAGATAGTTTCAAAGGGGACGCAATATCCCCCTACCTCCCCTTATGGTCCTATTTTTAAAAAAATGTATAGTCTATGTCTTTTTTTAGACGCGTATATGTTTTGATATGTTTTGAATTTCATCTAAATCGGATAGATAGTTTTAAAGAGGACAACATTTCCTTCTAACTCCCCTCGTAGTCCTATTTTTGCAAATATGTATAGCCAATGTCTTCTTTTAGACTCAGATCTATCTATGTTTTGAATTTCATCAAAATCGATTCCATAGTTTCTGAGAGGCAGGCTTGTGGGAGCTGCTACGCCCACTAATTCTTTTCGGACTATTTTCTCTAAAACAAAATATAAAATCAATGGAGTAACTCCTACAAAATTTTAGGCATTTTACCACATTAGTTCCCATGATATGCCACCCACTTATCCACTCCTTAATAATATCTCTTTAAGAACAAGAGTTACTCACACAAATTTTTAAGTCTTTAGCTGCATTAGTTCCATAAATATCCTAAAATATAAATTTCTTCTATATGGGAAGTGCCACGCCCACATATAATATTTACAAATTATATAGACTATTGTTCTTTCCAGATCATCAGTAATATACTGTGAAAATTTCAGCAAGATTGGTTCACTCGCTTAGGAGTACATAGCTTTCAAACATACAAACAAACAAACAGCTATTCACTTTTATATATATATATGTATGTATATAGATAAATATTAGTTAGCATATCCAAGTCACAAATGAAAATCTAAAAAATCCTAAAAATATGCAACACTATTATGCTAGTATTTTTCTAACCAGTATTCACCAGTATTTTTCATTTTCAAAAAATGTTAGTTTTAACCCCCCAAGCAATGATTCTTGTTATTCCAAAAAGGAAACCCCAAAGTACGCTTCCAAATTTTATACACGCAAATTATTATAGTAAAAACAACACAATGATGCATAATCTTTGCAAATGAAATGAAAACAAAAAGAAACAAACAACAACAAAGATAATGTTAAATTACAAACAAACCAAAACAAAAAGAAATTTATAACTGTAATAGTGTCGATTATTTTTGTTGCGAAATAAAATTTTTAGCCGTAGTCCGCCATAAATAGCATAGCTATAAAAAAAAATAAATAAATTAAACGAAAAAACTGCCAAATGAAAAAGGACCAAAAAAGAAATGGGACATATGTGTATTCATACAAAACCTTTCGTGTGCGATCCAAAGTCGTACTTTACTGAATTATTTTGGATTTCTATATCATTATGTTGCAATCAGCGTGACCGTTTTGCGACTAAAGTGGCAATTTGCCACTTTTTCAACTGCCTTGCCACTTTTAGTGCCCCTTTTTTAAAATGACCTAAATCTGCCACCTTTTGTAATATTATGCCCCTTTTTGCCACTTTTGTTATGAAGTGATACTTTTTGATTTAATATGAGTTTTTTTCGGTACTAAACTGTTTTTATAAAAAAATCTATTTTTAAATAGAAAATTAAGTTACGAGTTTTAGTCGACTGTATCCAAAGAAATTTAATTATTTTAAATTAAAATCGAACTCAAGCCAAAATAATTTAAAATAGTTGAACGTGCTAAATAAAAGACAGATAGTGAAGTTTCAAACATTTAGAAAAAGTTCATTAATAATAGGCACGACTCGCCACGACAAAATCTGTTAATTGAGCTTACTAAAATAAGTAGGATTTTCGCTAGGATATTGTTGCTGCTGTCGCTGGTAGTATATTTAAAGGGCTCTGATGAGAAGACTGTGGTGGTCTCGAAACATCTGATGTCAGTTCAACCTTCCGTACATCCAAATTTTACTTTGAATGTTCAATATTTACATGCTTTAGAATTTCTTTCTTAAATAAAAAATAATTTGATCGAAAGATTACATTGAAAACGAACTTAACCCAAACTAATTAAATACCTTTGGATAAAAACCATACAGTTCGACAAAAAATTCATAACTCAATTATCAAAATAGTTAAATTTCTCGGATTTTGAAATAGTTTAAGATTTCGGATCTATAAATATTCATTATTGTACTAAAATTATTAGAAACTAACACCCTGATTCACTAGCACGAACAAGTACGTCTTGTTAAAAATTTGTATGAAAAGCACGCGGTTTTAAATATTTTAAAAGTGATTTTCATGCAAATTTTTGAGTGAACGTTAGATTTAGTTTTACTAAATCAACCCCTAAAACAAAAGAAATATTAACGTTTTGAAATGAAATATGTACGCAATTTGAAAAATTGGTTCGGCGAATATTTATAATGAAACTAATAAGCCGCTTCTCTTACATATATTTTTGGTTTTCGTAAATAATCACGCATTTTACAAAATACATTGTTTGTAGGATAGTCAAGAAAGATTTTATTTAAAACCGTGGTAATTTTTTTACATTCACATGAATATTAGTGCTATGACTTAAAAAACACTAAAAGTGTGTGAAATGGCAACATTTCATATAAGAGCAAAACTTATTTTTGACCGATATCAACAAAGGGAGAAGACTGAATTCCTAAGTATTTTTTTAAGTTTTCTCCCTCAGAACTCTGCCATATAGGCCATATTGGTCCACTATTTAATATTTTTACGTTGAACTTGTTATCTGGCTGACAGACAGTCTCTTTGTTTTAGAGTCAGGTATAACCACGCATGTATGCATGTGTTGCTTAAATAACTCGCTAGAAAGTGGCGTACTTCGTTGGTGCAGAAAACTTTCTTTTGTAGATAGAAAAACAGCAAAATTTACTCATTATATGCAATAGAAATTCAATAAATACTAGAATTTGGTTCAATTATTCCCTTTTTAAAAAGTTGCCCCTTTTTTTCGAAAAATCCCCTTTTTGGTGCCACTTTTTTTATTAAAAATCCCCTTTTTGTGCCACTTTTTAAAAATTTCCAACGGTCACCCTGGTTGCAATATTCTTCCGAAACAACTTGTCATTAAATTAAAGTACCAGTCAAGTAGTCATTTTCAGTACTTTGAAATACAATACTAATTCTTGATGCATTTTGAATTTTTAATCCACTTTTAATTTTTTAATGCATTTTTAATTTTTAATGCTTTTGTGTTTAAATTAAAACTTATATTGGAATAATGGTGCATGTGGGTATTTTTCTAAGTTCTTACATATTTTGCAACAGCAATAAAAACATAATTATAAATAGGGATTGAAGCCTACATCGTTGATGATAATTCGCTCATACATTTTGGTAGATAAGACTAATAGCTTGCAAGACATGATTTTTCCGACGACTAAAGAATTTTATCCGTAAAATCGGTCTTATATAATAACATATAGCGACCACGGTGTACAAACTGGGGCCTACAATTCTACAAGTTACAATCTCAAGTCTAATTCTTACAAGTGCTGATGAATTGTGTTTCATTAAAATTTTCACAACACTTGTAAACTACAATTTCTACAATTACAAGTTCTTTTATATATTTTGATATTCATTTTACAATTCTTATTTATTATTACTCAAAATGTTAAAATATCCTATAAAAACGCAATATTATAACACATTTTAATAATATTCATAAATTAAACAAAATTAAATAAAACAAAATTTTTTTACAAAGTTATTTTGGTAAATTAAGCATATGTGTGAATACATATATGTATGTATATTAGAGTACCCATGAAATATATGAAAATTTCAAAAGTTACTTTGAATACTTTCAAAACAAATTATCGATATACGTTAGAGTACGCAATGTATATCGATAATTTCTTTTGATTGTTATTACACCACTAATCAATCAAAACATATGTAGTTTGTGTTTAAGGTTGTTTGCCACTTGCGTTAAAAAAGTTGAAAATTATTGTTTTGTAATGGCAAATCAACATAATAACATTAGTGTGGTGCGGGAGATTTTAGCTGCCAAAGACGCTCTCTTTGGAAAGTTTAGCGATAAGCTTACCAAAGAGATAAAAATGGAAGAGTGGGAGAACGTGCGTATGAGGTGTCTTGCACTTGGACTGATGCCAAGTGCAAAAGACGCCAAATACGTGCGTGATGTTTTTTGGGTGAACATCAAAAGGGCGACACTGGTAAGTTGGTTCTATAAATTGATAACAGTATATTATAATATGTTTTTCATTAAGGCCAAGAGAGACAACTCTCGAAAGACAGGGGCGGCTGGCGGTAGAGCCAAAAAGCTGACGGAGCTGGACACCCTGGTCTTGGAGGTTAACTAACGTCAAGCCTTAAAATTTTTACATGTTGTAAGTACAGTGGCTCAAAGTTATATTGGGACAAATATTGTAGTTTGTAAATTTTTATTATTTTATTAAAACCATAAACTCAAAAAAAAAACCTTTACTACAATTTTACTACTAACGTATTACTTTATTAGAAACATTAAAAACACATTCAAATATTATTGTAAAAACAAAACAATAACAAATAACCTTAAGCCACTTGTAAACTTCACGTCAAAGTAATAATGGGACATATGGTAACATTGCTTTCATAACGTATTATAACGGGATATTTTGCAAACAATTTTTTATTTAAAAATCGCGTGAGTATATTAAAGATATTTGTGACTGGTTAAAAATAAAGTTATTGCATATGGCGCCTCGTGGTTCTCAGACATCTCCCGAAATAAGGCAACTAATAATGGAGCATTTCAAAACAGGAAAAACTGTTCGAAATATATCAGAGATAGTAAATAAACCTAAATCTACGGTATTTAACATTATTAAGCGTTATGCAGATGCAGAAAATTACGAAAATATTTCAAAACCAAGCAAACGAAAGATTTTTTCAGAAATGGATGAACGATGGCTAGTACGTCAAATCAAAACAAAACCTCATTTAAGCGCCCCCAAACTTGCTGCAGAGGCCGAAATACACTTGGGGAAAAAGGCTAATCTAGAAACTATAAGAAATGTGTTAAGAAAGCATAGTTTTAATGGCCGAGTAGCGAGAAAAAAACCCTTCATTAATAAGGTAAATAAACAAAAACGCATAAATTTCGCAAGAGAGTACAGAGATAAAGATATCACATTCTGGAAAAAGGTTATATAGGTTATATAGGTTATAAAGGTTATAGAGTAAATATAATATATTCCGATCGGATGGACGCTCATATGTATGGAGAAAACCCAATACTGAGCTCTCAGGACAAAATTTAAGACTGACAGTGAAACATGGTTTAGGATCAGTTATGGTATGGGGTGCAATTTCAGCTGCTGGGCCAGGTAATCTTCACATTATCGAAAGGATTATGGATCATAGGTATTACATAAACGTATTACGCGCAAATCTGCCTGAAACAGCAGAAAAACTGGGTCTAGCAAATGATTTTTATTTTTACCAAGACAACGACCCTAAGCACAAAGCTTATAATGTACGGAGCTGGTTGCTTTACAATTGCCCACACGTGCTTGAAACGCCACCACAGTCACCTGATCTTAATCCGATAGAGCACGTGTGGAGTCATTTAGAGCAAAAATTAAAAAGTAGACAGATATACAATAAAAATGAACTGATTGTGGCTCTAAAGGAGGAATGGGCGAGCATATCACCCGATTATTGCCAAAAACTTGTTGGATCAATGCCAAATAGACTAAAGGCGGTACTACAACAAAAGGGACTACCAACTAAATATTAAATATAATATGTAAAACTTTGTATTAACTTTACTTTTTACTATATCTCATATTGTCCCATTATTACTTTGATGTGAATTTTATATGATATTTAATTTTGTTTGCTATTATTTTGATTAAAAAATAATTCTTGAACTTTTTGTTCCCGTTTTGAATAAACTATTACAATAGTAAAAAAATTGTAGCAAAAGTTTTGTTTTAAGGCTTGTGGATTTAACGAAATATTCGACAAACTATTGACTATAGTAATTGTCCCATTATAAATTTGAGCCACTGTATCTGTTAAAACAGTCTATCAAATTAAAAAAAGAAAAGGTGCTACCCATTTGTAGAAAGTTTGCACCAATTGAATAGTGCTACCAACTTTCCAGTAAAAAAAATGTATCTTTTTTTTGCTTGTTTTTCTAATTTAACTTCAAAATAAGATATTTTATCGCGATAAAAAGTACCCTATCAGGACTTTTCCTCAGGACTCTAAAGTACCTCCATACCAAATTTCATGAAAATCGCTTGAGTGGTTTTTGCGTGAAGCGTGTTCGGACAGACAGACAAAAATTCCAAAATTTGGTTTTTTGTTGTCTACATCGATTACTGTTTACGCCAAAATAAAAATTTTTAAAAAATATTTCATGTACAGACACGCCCTTTTTATAGTTTTATTATATGTATAGATAATCACATAATAAAGAAAAAAATAATTAAAAATAAACAAAATGATTAAATAAAAGCTAATTAATATTAACATTGTTTGAGTTTAGGTTTATTTGAACTAATTTTTATTAAAAAATAGTTAAAAATCAAATATAAATTAAATTTATCATTCACTTGTAACTTGTAAAATTTCTTCTGAGGGTCTCCGTCGACCCTAAGCTTTTTTTCTACAATTCTACAAGTGTACAAGTGCAAACTTAGTTTAGTGAAACAAAACCATTTGTAGAAGTATGACTTGTAGACTTGTGACTTGTACAATTCACTTGTAGCCACAAACTTGTAATTATATTTTTGTGAAACACAACTATTCACAAGCCCACAATTTTACAGGCAAAAACGCTTGTAATTGTGAATTGTAGCTTAGTGAAATAGGCCCCTGGTTGTTAAATTTTTTACAAGGATTAAAGCCTACATCTTTTCCTATATTCATCCACGAATTTTTTGTGAATGAGACTATTAGTTTGGAAGGTATGATTTTTCCGATCACTAAAGCATTGTATCAGTAAAATTTGTCTTATATAACACTATATTGGGCTTATATCCTTATATCCTTGCCTATAATTTATCCCTACACCTATATATATATATATATATATATATATATATATATATATATATATATATATATATATATACATACATATATATATATATATATATATATATATATATATATATATATATATACATATATATATATATATATATATATATATATATATATATATATATATATATATATATATATATATATATATATATATATATATATATATATATATATATATCTATATATATATATATATATATATATATATATATATATATATATATATATATATATACATACATATATATATATATATATATATATATATATATATATATATATATATATATATATATATATATATATATATATATATATATATATATATATATATATATATTTATATATATATACATATATATATATATATATATATATATATATATATATATGTATGTATATATATATATATATATATATATATATATATATATATATATATATATATATATATATATATATATATATATATATATATATATATATATATATATATATATATATATATATATATATATATATATATATATATATATATATATATATATATATATATATATATATATATATATATATATATACGTTACCCCGCTTCCATGCACCTGAGGCATTTAGTCTAACCGAGTTCATGGCCAGTTGTTTGATCATGAGGTCAGCAGGAAGCCAATGCAGTATGATGAACAGTGGATTGGATGGAGTAGGGCGAGGTGCACCCGTGATCAGCAAAGCAGCCTTGGCTGCCCTAGCTTGAACTTTGGGGTACCATGAAAGCTTAGAGTCCAGTATAATACCGAGATACTTCACGCTGTCTGATAACCTAAGGGTGACTCCGTTGAGAGTCGGTAACGTGAAAGTCGGACAAGGTCCGCCTTTTGAGGGTTAGCATTAAGACCACTTTAAACGCTCCATCTACTTATGATACCTAATGCCGATTGAAGACGTTGAGATAGAGTATATAGAAATTTACCAGATATTGCTACTGCTACGTCATCCACGTAGGCTACTGATTTAAACCTCATAGAACCTAGTTCCACCAGTACCGAATTTATGGCGATATTCCATAGGATAGGTGACAGAACACCTCCCTGGGGAGTACTTCGCCTAACCGTTTTTTTTAATAGTAGTTTGCCCTATCGTAGAGGAAATTACCCTATTTGTTAAGAGTCCTCGTATGAAGCTAATTGTTGACTGATCAATGTTCATTCTTTCCAGTTCCATAATGATGGCTTCAGGTCGTACATTGTTAAAGGCACCCTCTATATCAAGAAAGGCCATGAATGTATATTCTTTGTTTCCCAGGGATTTTTCAATGAAACCTACAAGCGAGTGAAGTGCCGTCTCAACTGATTTGCCCTTCGTATAGGTATGTTGGGAGGTTGATAGGAGGTTCGGAGAAATTGTTGATCTAAGGTGTAGATCAATTATCCGTTCCAGAGTTTTAAGGAGAAAAGATGATAGACTGATGGGTCTAAAATCTTTCGGGTTTACGTGTGTTGTTTTACCCCTGTTGGGAATAAACTCCACAGAACATTTGGTCCATGCCATCGGAATATACGACCAAGTTAGGCAGGCCGACTATATCCGAATGAGTCATGGAGTGATCACGTCTGCATTACGCTGTAGGTCAGCTGGAATAATGCCGTCGGGACCAGGTTATTTGAACGGGTCAAAGCTATTGATGGCCCACATTAATTTTTCCCTATTTTGGGTAATCGTGGCCGTGTTAGAATGTATTGATTGTATGGCTGCAATTTCTCCCGTGTAGGGAGTGCAACCGGGAAAGTGTGAAAGGGTCTCCTGACTACTGGTGGTACATACGCCACCTGATTTCTTAATGAAACTGGGGTCAGTTGGAAGAGTAGCCAAGATTTTGCGAAGGCGTCTAGTCTCAGAGGCGCCCTCAACATTGCTGCAGAAGGACCTCCATGACGTTCGTTTAGCATCTCTGACGAGGTTCTGGAACCTGTTTACAGAGGCTTTGTAGGCTGACCAGTTACCCATATTTTGTATACTAACCTCTTGAGAGAATAATTGGCCAATTCAAAGTGATGCCATATCAGTCCTATTTTTCATATTTCATATTATTTTATGCATGCATAACATTTTACTGAAAATTTTCAATCAAAAAATGCATAAAATTTTACGCATGAATGGCATGTGTTTTAAAAAATTTTATTTCATATTCTATAATTTTCTTTAAAATTTTGATGTTTAAAATAATATATATATATTAAATTAAAATGTGGAAAATAAATAGCAAATGTGTTTGTGAAACATAAAAATGTAAAATACATCGCAATTTAATAAGTGCCGATTTTTCGGGAAAAATTAGAGAAATTATAACCGTTATGAGATGTAAGCTGTTCAAAGTATCAGGTAGTATTTAAATACAAAATACGGGATAGAACAATATGTAAGCTCGCTTTGAATTGCCCAAATGTATTCTTATTTTTCCATTAAGTTATATGTAAAATGAAAACTTTAAAGTCATTTTCTGTAAAACTTTATTTTTTTTAGTTATGACACTATTGAAGTAAATGAGCAATATGTATATATATATATATATATATATATATATATATATATATATATATATATATATATATATATATATATATATATATATATATATATATATATATATATATATATATATATATATATATATATATATATATATATATATATATATATATATATATATATATATATATATATATATATATATATATATATATATATATATATATATATATATATATATATATATATATATATATATATATATATATATATATATATATACATACATACATACATACATACATACATACATACATACATACATACATACATACATACATACATACATACATACATACATACATACATACATACATACATACATACATACATACATACATACATACATACATACATACATACATACATACATACATACATACATACATACATACATACATACATACATACATACATACATACATACATACATACATACATACATACATACATACATACATACATACATACATACATACATACATACATACATACATACATACATACATACATACATACATACATACATACATACATACATACATACATACATACATACATACATACATACATACATACATACATACATACATACATACATACATACATACATACATACATACATACATACATACATACATACATACATACATACATACATACATACATACATACATACATACATACATACATACATACATACATACATACATACATACATACATACATACATACATACATACATACATACATACATACATACATACATACATACATACATACATACATACATACATACATACATACATACATACATACATACATACATACATACATACATACATACATACATACATACATACATACATACATACATACATACATACATACGTACATACATATGTATATGTACATATAAATATGTATGTATTTACGTATATGTATGTAAGTATGTATCTAAAAATACATATGTACATACATACATGTTATGTGTTTATAGACGCATGCTTATGTCCATACACAAATGTTTGTTTTTTTTTTGATGAGTGCACAGATTTTATAATATTTTTGTAATGTCTATGGATGTATGTATGTAGTATCTGTGTGTGTATTTATATGTATACGTGTATACATATGTACATATATCGGGAGAACGCACTAAAATATCTTTGTAAAAATCATTTCATTACAATTAATTATCTAAAAAACACACTATTTATAAAATTCAACAATTTAAATACCATATTTCTTATCTTTCACATTCAACACATATATTTGTAAAAAGAAAACAGAAGCAAAAGGGAAAATATGTATGTATATTGCAAATTCGTATGAAAATTTCTTCGATAATGTATTTGGGTATACATTTTTATATTATACTAAATATATTCTTATACATGGATATGTATGTACATATGTATGTACATATATTTTATAGAGCACACAAGAACTTAAACAAGTAGCCGTATATTCATATTTCATTTGTTAAATTTTACTCAATTCTTTTTATTTTACTAACTTTTACTTTAAATTTATGTTTACAACTGTATTTTTTTATATTATATTTTTATTTATTTTGCGTTATTTAAAATTTTAATTTAATTCACTTTTTGCCGTATATTAGTTTTGTTACATTTTTCTTTCTTTAACTAAATAGCATACGCACATATTTTCTTAAATGCAGATGTGTGTATATTATGTAAAGAGCTTAAAGCTTTATGTTTGCACCGTTAGCTTTTGCCTTAAAGCTTTAACACTTGGCAATACCATTAAACATATTTAGTTAGTTAACGCAATGCTTGTCTTAACAAATTATTACCGCTGCCAACTTTTTAGAAGAAAAAAGCGCTGAATTTAAATGAATTCAAAATATTTATGAAGTTCATTCATATGCAAAGCAACCATTTCATAAATAAAATTTCTCATGCCATAGCTGAAACAGCTTTACGTTGTTATTTTCTTCCACAAAAAATAAAAAAATATTAAGTATACGCATGGAAGGAAATAGCGAATTCAGTAGATAACCGTATAAGAAACTCCTAAAATTACACAAAATTTGTTCTTATATGTAGTTTTTCCTTATAAGTAATTATTGTTTATAAAAAAAGTTATTTCTTTAACGATATAACAAAATTGTTTCTTATAAGTGTATATTCAGTTATTACTAGAGTATTCACTCGATAAATCGTTATTCGATTAATCGAGATTTTGTATGCCATTATTTGATTGAATAATCAAAATAGGCGATTTCGATTAACGAATAACTCGAACAATTTATATCAGCTAATCCATTAATCGAATAAAATTAATTTCTTAGTAAATTCTTCTTTTTAAATAATATAACAATGGGTAGTTTGAATAAAAAAAAGTATTTGCTTTTTACTTAAAAATTTGTTTTAAAACCAAAAAAATTGTTAATTTTGTATTGAGTAATATCCGGAATTTTTTGCTTTAAAAATTTTTTAAGTAAAAAGCAAATACTTTTTTTATTCATACTACCCAATGTTGTTTTAGATTTCTAAGTTAAAAGTAAATTACATGTTATATTACCTTCTCTTAGGCCCAAATTTACAGTCATTAGTTAGCTAATGACTATAGTTTAGCCAATGATATTTTATTCACACTTCTTTGTTGACCATTAGTTAAACCGTCAAATGCCATTGGTTAACAATTAGATGCTTTAGAGCATGGTGCAATAAGTATGCAGGTGGCAGCATAACGTCATCTGATTATTTTTTGTTCTGGTAACTTTGTACATAAGCAAAGTCTAGCACGTGTATTTTTTTGACAAGCATTATCTAGTTTTTTGTCGTATTTGTTGAACCTGCATACTTATTACACCATGTTTTGGAAATTATTACATGCATATAGCATACTTTTAGGACCGACAAAAAATATTTGCTCCATTAGCTTTGTGTGCTTAAAAATTTTTAAATTGCCGCCTTAAGATGTGTAATATTCTTTATTTCTTTATTTTTGCTTGTTTATTTATATTTGATAGGGTTACCATTCTTTAACCATATTAAAAATTTTAGTTAAACAATACACTGTAAATATGAAGTTTTAGTTAAACAATAGTTATCATTTTAGCTTACTAATAATTAACTAATGACTGTAAATTTGGGCCTTAGTGATGGCAAATGTGGAACAATTGTGCCATTCTTGGCACTATTGCATGTTATATGGCACTGTGGCACACTCGTTTATATGTTGGCACTTTTTTATAATTTTAATACAGCACATTTCTTAAATTAGATATCTACTCTTCAAACAAGCGACTTGAATAGAAAATTTATACGGAAATCACTGACAAAGCTGAGTGATTCTCAAAGAAATATTCCACACAAGTCGTTCATGCGGATTCTGGAAACAGCACGTAAGATCGATGAAAGGCGTATTTTTAAGAAATATGATTTCAGATTTGAAGGTAAGCTTCACCCAGACAGTATACAAAAATAGTGTGACAAATAATATATTCATTAATTAATGAAGATCTGAATCAATCTCAAGAAAAGTTTCTTACTAGAAGAAATGTAAGAATAAGCTCCCGTATAATTTAAATAAACTGAAGCAGAAACTCCTTGAAAGGACGCCTTTCAATTGTGTTTAGCATATTTGTAATATATGTATTTGGACTTAGGATGAGAAATGGTTATTCTATGATAAGTCAATCGTTCATGTCGAGTTTAGTATCCACACCAAAGGATTCATAAAGGTTGTTCATGGTAGGCAGGTTATCAGCGTATGTGCTTATACAGTTATGTAAAGTGAATGCTAGACAGGCAATATTCAGCTTCAATATACGTCTTTGTGTGCGTTCCGCTCCGTATATGTATGACTATTTTTTGTAACCAAACGCATACAAACACATATCTTGAAGCTAAATATTGATCTGTCTAGCAGCCACTTAAGCAACAACAAAAGTAAGCTACTTTGCCCTACGCAGACCCTTGTTTACAGGTTATGACCGTATTTATTATTTCTAGTGTTGGATAATAAAATGCACTTATCATATAAAAAAGGCTTATACTTGGCATACTTCCAGGCTGACATTATTTTAAAATATTTTTATCACATAATCAGCATTGCAACTGAAAACTTTTTCGTACCAAATCTCTTTTGAAAAAATCCACCAAAATCCCTTAAAACTTAAAATACATCAACTTTGAAATAAATATTCCTTAATGGAATTTTGGTTCTGAATAATGGAATTATGGTACAATTACTAAAAAATGAAACAATTATTTAAAATGTTTATAAAGAAAAACGATTTTTATAAAGAAAACAGGATTTTGTTTCATATATTGTTTCTTATTTCACTGTAGTGTAGAGTTGCTTTCACCAGAAACTAATTTTTTGTATTGTTTTAGTGTGGAAGATGGTAGTATAACTACAAGTTGTAATAGCGGGTGGCTTTAAAATAAATTAAATAAACGTGCATAACAACAAAAAAATATCTAAAAAAAAAATTCATTTAGCCTACCAAACGGAAAAATTCACACAAAATTTTGTAGGAAAAGACAAAAACTGGCAACGCTGTGTACAATTGAAGTTATTTTTTAACCGACTTCAAAAAGAAGGTGGTTATCAATTCGTGTATATGTTTTTTAAACTTTTTTATGTTTGTAAACTAGGGTTGGGTATTCGGGAATTCCCGGGAAAAGTCTACTAAAATATTCCTAGGACATTTTTGAGATTTCCCGGGAAAACGGAAAATTAAAAGTACAAGTTATTTCATTAATATATGGACTTTTTTGACATATATATTTATAAAATATAGAAGGAAATATTTCATTTTTGTAATTTCATTTAAAACAAAAACAAATTCAGTAAATAATTTTTTGTTTCAAATTATACTGTAAGAAAGAAGGAATTCCTTCGACATCGATAAACTGGCAATAAAATGTCCATAAAATTTTTTTAATACAAAATAAAAATGTGAACGGTTCAAACTTATACGGAAATTTCATAAAAATTTTATGAAATTAAAGTCATACCATTTCTCCTAATCCATCTACGAGAGAAATTATTGCTTGATTCGAAAAGTACATGCAAGATGAATTGAGTAATGAGTGTCGTTTAATCAATATAACCAAACAAAGTGGAATAATTTGTGTATGTATTAATGATTAATGTGCTCTAGTCGTTTCCTAGAGTAAATAATGCGATATTAAACGAACTTTGAGTGATTTCAAGCTGAATTAGCGAACAAATTTTGGAAAGTGTAGTGAAAATTCTAATCTCATATAAGTTGTAAGTACTTTGAGTTGACACTACTTAAATTTATTATAAGTCGACGCTATTATTGAAACCCTGAAGGAGATGTCTTAAGAGAAATAACATTAAATCAAAGACATTTAGACAGATTATGGCTCAGGATATATAAAATTCGGCGCAGCTGAATATTGTACTGTAATTTGCTTGTACTTAACGATAAGAATCCTTTCAGAAAAGTTTCAAGAAAATGAAGAAACCTTGCGGCAAGTTCTTTATAAAATGATTTGGAGACCTTAAAATAAAATTTTTAGCTAATTGCGATAATAGTAGTCAATTAGTCTTTATAGGATATCTCACTGTGTAATAACTAAAAGCTCTATTTGCTTGAATTCACTTAAAATTTCTTAAAAATTTGTTATAGAATTGTTTTTACATTAACTTTTACTTAAAAAGAATGCTTACAATAATAAAATAACCGAAATTTCGCCAATTTTCACTTAATAGATCTACTTTATTTAGAAAGTTAACTTTTCCCGGGAATTCCCGGGATTTTTTCATTCCCGTGTCCCGGGAAGTGCAAAAGTCCGGGAAAATCCAAACCCTATTGTACACGCATAGCTCTGTTATTTTTTAGCCGATTTTCAAAATTCTTTTTTTGGTGCCATAAATTTTTTTCGAAAATTGGGGGGATAATTTCTTCCCCAAAATATTGATTATAGCATAACTCCTCCACTTATGCACCGATTTTCAGAAGTCTTTTATTATTTAAAAGGCCTTGTTAGCAGGTTGGTTCCGAAAATTTTTTCTGAAAATCGGGGTGAAGTTCCCCCAAATATTGATTATCGCATAACTCCTCCATTTATGGGCCGATTTTCAAAACTCTTTTTTTGTTCGAAAGGCTTTGCAAGCAAGTTTGGTCCCATAATTTTTTTTACTCGAAAATCGGTCGGGCAATTTCAATTTTTTTTTTATGTTTGAAAAGCTTTGCTTGCAGTTTAATCCCATATTTTTTCGAAAATCGGACGGGCCATTGCCCCTCCCCCCTTCTCCCACAAATATTGATTATCGTATAACTCCTCCGTTAATGAATCGATGTTTAAAATTAGTATTTTGTTTCAAAAGGTTTTCTTGCAGTTTAGTCCCATAATTTGTTTTTGAAAATCAGTGCGGCGATTTCCCTTCCCCCCACCCCTCAAATATTGATTACCGCATACCTCTACCATTTATGGATCAACTTTAAAATTTTTTTTGTATTAAATGGCGTACAAGATTTGGCTCTTGTATTGAAGACGGTTTTTTCCAGAATTATTTTATTTAAAAATACAAGAGAAAAAATTATTGAAAGAAATGTTCGTTTTATAATCGTAAATGGTTAAAACTAGTGTTTGAATAACTTAAGTCGAAGTAGCAAAAGTCGTAAAATTTTTACTTTTCACTGCTTTGGCTTTTTCCAACTGTTCAAAATGAACCAATGCTTTTGCTTATGCTTAAAAAAAACAACAACAGTCAAGTCAAAGCAAAATCGCAAAACGATTTATGAACAATTAAGCAGCACTTTTAACAATCGATGATCTGAAAAGTTTGAATTTGATTACCTTTTGCTTTTGGTTAGTATCGCAAGCAAACGCAGTCTACATGCTTTTGCAAGTCACAAACAGACACAGTCGAGGAAGCAGGCTCAGTCAACCCATTTGTGGTTTTTGTAGTTGTTTTTGTATGTAAAACTAGAAACAAAAATGAGAAGCACTTGACTGCGATTGCTCACAACTTCTAAAAGCAAGAGTTTTTGCTTCTTCGACTGTGACTGCTTGCGACCTGCAAAATCATATAGACTGTTCTGCTTTTACTTGCGATACTAACCAAAAGCAAATCAAATTCAAACTTTTCAAATCGTCGAATGTTTAAAGTAATGAGCAATTGTTTAAAATAAATTTAACACGGTTTATTTCTTCTTTCTACTTATAGCTCCTTGATTAGAGCTCATAAGTTGTTAGTTTATTAATTCTTGATTTCCATAACTAATTCTACGCTTATATACTCTTTTGGTTGAGTGATTTGTCTCACTCAACCCTAATTTCTCGTATTATTAACATACTTACAAATAATTATTACTTATAAACTAGAATTTAATTAATGGATTTTGAGTACTATACAAAACCCATGACACTTATAAAATATTGACGAATGTAATGTGGTATTTGCTATTGGTCTTTTACAATAATGCGATTTGTAGTATTTTTGCGGTGTGTTACTTTTGATGTTTCACATTGACCATTGTGTGTAATTTGATGTTATTGTTAAAAGTGTGCCATAAACATATTGGCAATTAAGACTAATTTATTACTTTACTTTTACGTTGGTAATACTAACAGAGCGATCACACTACACCTTCATTTTCATAAGAATGTTCATATAACGTGAGTTTTATGGACATTCCTTTACACTTTAAAATTTACCTTTATTTATTTTATTTATTTATTTTCATTTCCTGTACAGCAAGACTGAGTCTTATATTTAGAGTACAGGAACGCATAACGTTGAGTTTGGTTAAAATTTAATAATTGAGAACTTACCCTCTTCATGGTGAGCGATTGTGCTGAAATTTGCTAAGCGCCTTCACTTTTGATGAGACTTTAATGTTGTGATTAAAAAAGTGGGCTGCGCAACCCCCATAAAAAGTAATATTTAGTTTTAGCCGATTCCTGTTAACGGCTTGATGTGAGATTCGGTGGACACCTTTACTTACAATGACTATACAATTTTGTAATCAAAAAGTGGGCGCCGCCACCCCATAAAAAGTAATACTTAGTATGAACTCCTTCCTGTTAACCGATCTATAATTTGGAAAACATCTTTACTTTTGATGACAATATAATTTTGAGACTATAGAAGTGGGTTACGCTACGCCCATAAAAAGTAATATTGACTTGTACCACCTTTCTCTTAACCGATTGATCTGAAATTTGGTAAACAACTTTACCTTTCATGTCAATACAATTTCGTGTTAAAAAAGTGGGCGGCGCCATACCCATAAAAAGTAATATTTAGTTTTACACCCCCTTCCTGTTGACCGATTGATCTGAAATTTGGTGAACACATTTAAATTTCATGACCGATTTATCTGATGACGTTCCGATTATGTCTATTCAGTATTATTGTAAATCAAAGATGGTCGCCGCCGCAAAATGGTGAATTAGTTATTTGTTTACAAGCACCTCAATATGGATATCAAATGAAAGACTTTGACTAGTAGAATATAGTAAGCAATGAAATACTTCTTATTGCAAAATGGCACCCAGTACAAAATGGGGGAGTATATTCATCCATATACATATATTGTCAGCCTCCTCAGTATGGGTATTAAATGAAAGCGCTTGGCTACTAGAATGCAGTACACCATGAAAAAAGACCGAATACAAGATACAGTCGGAAACAAAATGCCAGATCATAGAATTTAAATAGGATAGAAATAGAAAACTTAAAAATGAAAACAGTAAAAAAAATTTTAAGTATTGTAATGCAACATAATACAGTAGTAAATCGATTCTTGCACACCTCAATAGTTGCGCATCCATGATTGCACAGTGGTTTGTGGCAAAAAAAATATAAATAATTCAGTATCCTCGTAACTGCTAAAGCCAGTGTCATGAAATTTTACATGGTTATAGCAGCGGTGTTGTCCGTCTTAAGTTCGAAGAGTTTGGGGTGCTGCCTCCTTCGAGAGAGGCTCCAGGGGCTCCCAAAATTGGTAACCTCGGGCATGTCAAACTTTAAAAAAATCGCCAAAAATACATTTCTTGTCCGATTTCCAAACCATTTCCCATTTTGGAATCTGCTATCAAAGTCCTACATTTGCCTTGCTTACGGTTTGAATTTCTCTCCGACAGTTCAAAAGTTACAGGCCTTGCAAAAAAAAAGTTTGCAAATTTGGCGATCTTATTCTGGTATTTTTTAAACTGTGAAGTTGTCTTAAGTCGGTAAATTATACCAAAAATTTAATAATAGTCTGCACAATTCAACAAAAAATTTCCAATTTACTGAATCAATTTATCTTAATGGAGTAAGAAATGGCAGCAGTTTCAATTTTACACTTAAAAAAGTTGATTTTTTGTAATGTTTTTTGTCAAAAAGTTACTATCAGTATTTTGATTATAAATTTCATGTCACTGGCTTTAGCAATTACGAAGATACTGAATTATTTCCATTTTTTGTCACAAACCACTGTGCATCGGCAAACCGCTGTGCTGGCTGTAGATTTTGTCATTATATTACAAATATATGTTTTCTTTTATGCAAAATTTTAGTATCCTAACAAATAATTCCTTCGTCATCAATGTATATTTTTCCATCTCTTCCCCTCTGTTGCTAATCAAGTCAAGTGCGTAGTCCACCGGTATACTCGGAAAATGACACTACATCAAACGACACGAGGCTTTCGTCATCACATATTACACTGTGTCGTTTGATGTAGTGTCACTTTTTCCGAGTATCCCGGTGGACTACGCACTTGACTTGACGTTAAGGTTAAAGTACGTTTGTTTATTATTGTAACTCACTTTGTAAGTTTATTTATTTTTTTGTGTTATGTTTTATGTTGTTTTTTATAATTTTTAGATTTTAAGATTTCCTGAAGATGCCAACTGGAGGTTGGCGAAATATCGAAAAATTAAATAAATAAATATAAATAAAAATTTATTTTACATGAACTTAAGCCCAAAAATGAATTCATTTGAATAAAATTCGTTATATAAAAAAAGCCGATAAATAAAAAGTGGAGGGTGAGGATATAATTTAATATAATTATCTGACACTTTGTATACATACATTTTATACGGAGGGCACGCCGTTCTCTATAGCAACAAAGATGGTTTATAGTGAAATAAAACATAAACATCCAAATGTTAAAAAATACATAAAGAAACATAAAGCCCTACATTATAAGACTCTTGGTGTTATTTTAGACGACAAGTTAACATTTAACTATCACATAAATTCTGTTATTTCCCGCACAGCTTGGACATTGAGAAGACTATATAATGTTGCTTGTTTTTTGCCCATTACAGTAAGACGCCGAGTTGCTATGTCATTATTCCTGCCGTTGTTTAATTATGGTATTGAACTTGTTTCTGGTTCGTCATCCCTAAATATGGAAAGACTTAGAATTTGCTTTAACAGGGTTATTCGTTATATTTTTAAAATTAGGGTTGGGGAACATGTTTCTCACTATCAGACGGACTTGCTTGGCTGTAGGTTTGATCAATACAACAAACTAAGACAGATGCTCTTTTTCTATAAAACTGTTAAATATGGATGTCCGTCATATTTGGCAGAAAAATTCCATTTTGGCGTCTCTGGTAGAACACACTCTGTGGTCTGTCCTGCACATGTTTCGCTGATGATGGAGAGATCCTACCTAGTTAGGACCTCGCGATTATGGAATACAGTTATACCATATCAAGACCGCCGATTCAACCACTTCCTATCTGCTTTTAAAAAGATTTGTCTCTCATACTTATAATGCGAATAATGTTATTTTGAAGTTTAAGTTTAGCGATCCGGCATATGTCAGTAACGCAATATATCCTTTTCAATTTTAAATTTTGAGTTACTTACTTGGTTCTACTGTTGTTCTCTACTGGATAAAGGCATATATTGTGTTGTTTGATTTAATCGTTAGTTTCTGTTAATCGATCTTCACTGGTATATGGTACTGTGATTTCGCTCACAGACAAACTTTTCAACTATTGTATACGTATAGATCCTTTCTTTGAGTATGTGCAAAAATCAGGGGTTTTCTTTTCTTACTAATATCATTTAACAGGATATTTCTAGTATAATAATATATTGTTTATAAATATTGTTGAATATCATACACTTTATTGGATTATATCACTTTACATAATTATATACACACGTACATTTTTTATATAACGTTGTAGACTAGTCAACTTGGCCCTACGGGCTTGCGACATATTTTTTGAATAAATAAATAAATAATCCAGAGATTAAAAAAAAGGCACCAAATCAACGATTGCATTCTTGATAATATGTAAGAACTCAGGAATAATATCCAATTTTATCTCCAACCATTATTAGTAACGGGCCATTTACTCCCAGAAAAACACTGTGATGAAAACGATATTAAAGAATTTTCATATGAAAATCTTGAACCTCGTTATAAACCACAAACATGACATCATCAGATCAAGCAAAACTCAAATAAGGAATATTGGAAATCAAATAAACAGATATCTGAACATAAACGAAAAGGAAATGTTATGGAGCAGACAAGACAATAACTGGAACGTTTTTGAAGATCAGGTAAAAACCCAACACAAGAAAAAATTTTACGAGTTAAAAAACGAAAAATCTAATGAACTCGGTATCAGTCAACCAGATAATTGGTTTGTAAAAAAGACGAACATCACCATTCCGAAGGACATCCAATGGCTTCCATCATTGGGACAGAAGTACGCAATTCCAATAGTGAAATCAAAATTTCCCAAATTAAAATTTATCGTAGACGGTGAGGATTGCATTCAGACCCTTGAGGACAGAGAGGAATAGGAAATTGCACGTACGAGGTTTACATTAATAATCGAAAACCATCTGAATATATATTGGCTCAATCAACGCGAACGATTTATATTGAATACAGTCGAAAGAACTTAGCAGCTCCTTAAAAACAATAAAAATGTTATTGTGCTAGACGCGGATAAAGGGAATGTCACAGTTGCCATGGAAAAAAGTGGCTATCAGCAAAAAATGAGTATTATGTTAGCTAATTTAATGACGTATAGACGACTGAGTAAGAATCCCACATCATCACTAAAAAATAAAAATAATGTTTTGTTTGACGAATTATATAAATGCAATACAATATCGGCGACGGATCGCAGAAAGTTTAAAAAAGATAATATAACAGCTCCAAGGATTTATGGAGTTCCAAAGATCCATAAAGAAGACTTACCTTTTAGACCTTAATGCTCATCAATAAACTCACCGTCGAGTGTGCTTTTGACTCATATTTTGCAAAATTTTACGAATTACTCCGAGTTTAATGTGAAAGATGCAACACAATTTAGTAATAAGGTTAATAACAGTGCAATATATGATGACGAAAGGCTCGTGTCGTTTGATGTAGTGTCACTTTTTCCGAGTATCCCGGTGGACTACTCACTTGACTTGATTAGCAACAAATGGGAAGATATTGAAAAATATACATTGATGACGAAGAAAATATTTGTTAGGATACTAAAATTTTGCACAAAAGAAAATAGATATTTGAAATATAATGACAAAATAAATCTACAGACAGCACAACGGTTTACCGATGGGCTCCTCTGCATCGCCTATTATAGCGGATATTGTGAAGAATTATTGAAAGAAACAGTTAAAAAACTAAAAACAAAACCAAGATTATTGACTAAATATGTTGACGACCCGTTTGGGATTGTGAGAGAATGTGCTGTAGAAGGAACTTTAGAAGAACTAAATAAATTCCATCCTAGAATTAAGTTTACGATTGAAGTGAAGCAAGAAGGAAGATTGCCATACCTGGACGCATTAGTGATAAAAAGCGACAACAAAATAAAAATTGACTGGTACCAAAAAAAACCAACTGCGTCTGGACGTATTGCAAACGTTTATTCCTGTCAACCGAAAAATGTCATAATAAACACAGCTAACAATTTTATAAAAAGGGTTTTAGCGATAAGTGATGAGCTATTTCATAAGGAAAACATTAGTAAAATAAAAGTTATTTTGAAATTGAATGATTTCCGAAACAAAATAGTGAACAACCTAATTTATAATATACATAGAACGGCAAGGATGCCGACAAATACAATAATGAGCGGAACAATGGAAAGGAAAGGTTATAAATCAATGATTTACATGCCAGGTGTTTCAGAACGGGTGAGAAATTCTGAAATTTATGATAAAAACAAATATAAATATAAGAGTAAAATTTATAAAGTGGACAAGGCCAACATAATTTACAAAATTTAATGCGCCGGTGACAAGATCAACATATGCGATCTAGCATATGTTGGAACGACAAAATATAAATTAAAAACAAGAATAGCAGGACAGAAATCAGATATTAAATGCAAACAAAAAACCAACGCACAAAAAACAGCACTAACGGCCCACTGTGCAGAAAGAGGACACATGCTAAACTTTGAGCAAGTTGAAATTTTAGACCAGCGTTGACCAAGCCCTATGCGCTTGGTGCTCATTTGTTTTTGTAAAAGCACTTAGCTATATGCTGTGCGTTTTAGTACACACATACAGCACTCAGCACTAGCAATACGAAATACACAAACAACTTTGTCTTGTTAGTTTTTTTTTGTCGTTCTTCACGTAAGTGCAAAGCAACAACAAATAAATATATAAAATATTTTCTTTCTTTGTTCTTTGTATGTATTGGTTTTTACAACAAAAAATATTGAATAAAAATTATTTTTTCTCTAAATGTACTGGTGTTTGCTCTTCCGTAAGGACCTTTTGGGCCACCCTGTTTTAGATAGTGAGGAGAAATATAATAAGAGATTTACATTGGAAGTGCTCCTTATCATAAATATACCACAACAAAAGAGAATGAACTACAAGACAGACGTAGAAAACTGTGCACAGACGTACAGCCATATAATAAATAAACATAGATAAAACAATATTTAGTTCAATAAGTAACCTTAAGGTATAGTACATTTGTTTATTGTTGTAACTCATTTTGTAAGAGTATTTATTTTTTTGTGTTATTTTGGTGCACAGTGGCTAAGATTATGTTTTATGATGTTTTTTATAATTTTTAGATTTTAAGACTTCCTGAAGATGCCAACCGGAGGTTGGCGAAATATCGAAAAATTAAATAAATAAATATATGTAAAAATTTATTTTACCTGACCTTAAGCCCAAAAATTAATTCAATTGAATAAAATTCGTTATACTAATAAAACTTTTATTTCTATGAAATCTCTTATTTACATATATTACATTGGTTTTTGAAAAGATATTAAAACAATATTGAATTGAGTCGCAATGAAACAAAACAACACAAGTCAATATAAATTATTATGTTGTATAAAGGTTGTGGTAATCTCTTAACCTAATATTGATCATACATATAATATATGATTTCGCATTGGCAAAACTCCTTAAGCCACTATTGATTGTGAGTACAAAATTTAATTTTCATCATTATTAATAATATATTATATAACACTAATAAATTTTGCTTTTTAAATACCGAATTTTTTATGTTTTAATATATGCCTGGACGTATAAAACGCTTACAGAATACAAACTGTCTACTGATAAGTATGAAAAGTATCAGTATACCAGTATTAACTGCCAATGTAGAAATAATTACTGCATTTTAGTTCTTATGGTTTAAGGTATATTTTTCCTAAATTTCATAATATTTGAATTTATGAAGCTTTTTTGACAAATGGCACAACTAAACTTTCTTAGTGGAAGAATTTACAACATTTTAGTTCTTATGTGAACAGGTTTATAGTATATTTTTTCCAAATTGCAGGATATATTAATCTAAAAATCGGAAAAGGTTTTACTAAAATTTAAAAAGTTTTTATTAATACTGATCAAGAAATTAACTATGCTAGAGGAAGAATTTTCAACATTTAAGATCCTATGTGAACTATTTTATGGTATCTTTTACCTCAATTTCTGCATGTATTAAATTAGAAATTTGTAAAGTTTTAATTTGAATTTAGGAAACTATTTATTAAAACACATCAAGAAATTAACTTTGTCAGTGGAAGAATTTTCAACATTTTAGTTCTTATGTGAACTGACTTATAGTATCTTTTCCCCAAATTGCTAGATATATTAAATCAACAACCAGAAAAGGTTTTGCTTTTTTTATTAAATGGTATCAAGAAATTAACTTTGTTAGTGGAAGAGGTTCCAAAATTTTAGTTCTTACGTGTACTGGTTTATAGTACCTTTTACCTAAATCCCTGTTTGTAGTGATCTAAAAATCAGAAACGTTTTTATTATAATTCAGAAAAATTTTTATTAAGTCGAACTTAATATTTGTTTCTAACTTAAAAATATAACATATTTCTTATACAATAGTTAAAAAACTTTATCTTTTGTACTTAATATGAGGTAAATTTTAATTATTTTTAAGATGACTTCAAATTTATCTGAAGTTTATAATAGTAAATTTTTACTCACTTTAAGGAAATATTTAGATTAACACTGAACTAGTTATAAGTAAATATTTTCTTGTGATTATGTAAAATTGCCTATTAAGGAAGAAATTTGTATTTCCTAGCATCAAGGATATTTTTACTGAATTTCTGTAAAAAACGGCTTTGGCGCCATACGACAACCATTTTGAACTCAAATTAAGTAAAATTTCTTATATATTAGTTCTTTTTTTTTTGAGTGGATAAATCGAACGCGTGGGCCGATTCTTACGTCAATCGATTTGTCTTAAACCTGCGAGTGGCACTAAAAATATGAAAGTAGTAAAAATTCAATATGGCGGCCAACAGACGTCAATTTGTGAATACGAAAAAAATCCAAACTCGCCGACTTATATTAAAATGGATATCATTCGACAGGTATTTGAAAATAATCTTTAGGTTTCTCTTACCGTTTTTCATTTCGAATGACCATTCAGGATCTGTGACGGTTTAAAGTTGTTTAACAATCAAAAGTGAACTTAAAAAAACCAAGCTGTCTGCTTACTAAAACTAAAAAGAAAAATATATATTTAAAAAAACAAAAAACCCGACTGCGTAAAATAACTATAAGAGAAAAAAACAAGTCCATTGTGCGGAACATAGCGGGAAGCAATAAAAATTGAATCTTCAAATCTGCTCAATAATGGTTCGCGTATGTAAAAGTCACTATGTTCCGCATACAGGACTTGTTTTGTTTTCTCTTATTTTTTTACGTAGTCGGGTTTTTTGATTTTTTAAATTTAGTTTTTATTTATTTAAAAAGGTGCATGTACAGTGTTGCCAACAGAAAGAAGTCTTTGACAATGATGACATTATCAGATGCATAAACTTCGCACATCTGATAACAAAAAAAGTCTGACAATTATCCGGTAATAATCTGACAAGAGCAATGAAATGTGTTCATACGATTGTCAGATGTCTGACAATTTGTTGTCAGAAGGTAGTCTCAGCATGGATTGAAAATGGTTTTTCTGACAATTTCGTCAGATAAAAATTGCAAGTTCACACGATTATAAAAAATTTTTAGCACATTTTACTGACAATATTGTAAGATCTGACAATCGTTGCTACACAGCTTTACAACAAATTACTTAGATTAATTTTTATTAAGATATTAGACTTTAACTTATAAGAAGTACATATATGTATATGTTTTTGTTTTTATTCGGTAAACCGTGAAAATTGTTACTAGTCGTGAGGTAAAAGTTATTATAAAAAGAAAGAATTTGGTATAAATAATATTTTTGTAGTAAATTAAGTTTCGAAAATAAAATTCCAATTACAAAGTTTTGTAGATTGTTTTATCCCGAGTAAGTCCAGATCAAGAACAATGTAATAGAATAATATGCGTCTAAGTTAAAAAATTTTGAAAAAAATCTATTTCGAGTTACGTGTATTTTACATGAAAAATCTTTTCACGTTCTAAGAAAGTACTTAAAATTAATATTAAGGGTTATAGGGGGACTAAAAATCTATTTATATACATAAAAAAGTAATATTTTGGCAACAAAAAAAAATCCTTTTTTTTCTCTTTAAATTGTTATTTTTCATTATGAAATAATATCTATGTAAGGGTAAAGAAACTAACGATGGCTGAAAGTGTAAAGTAGTTTCGATTTAACCGCCTTTTTTAAGCGCACGTTTGACTTAACTGCAAAATATTATTCATTTCTGTCACTATCTTTAAAATTTCATACAATTTGATTTTTTAAGTGCACGTTCTATACCTGCACTTTTAATGCCATTAATTTTTGGTATTTTAACACAATTTTCATAGAAAAATTCAATCTTAGCTGCATTTTGACTTAACTGCACAAAATATTTGTTTTCTGTGGTTATTCTTCAAAATCGATTTTTGAGTGCACCTTGTAACCTACCTGTACCTTTAAAATATTTCTTGGCAGTTCTAAATTATTTTCATATAAAATAATCAAAGTTAGCTGCACACACTTAATAATTGTGCTTACTTGCACATAACGCCCCTTTTAACAATGTATGATTAAGAGTTAACTTGGACTTTAACGGCAAGTTTTGTATGGCGAAGTTTCCGCTAAAGTCCATGTTAACGCTTAATCGTACATTGCGAAAAGAGCCGTAATAAGGCATATAAGTACATTTAACCTAACAGCATTTTTGATTTATCTGCACAAAAAATCGTGAAAAGTTGACTGTGCAGCTAAGTCAAAATAGCTGTATATTAAATTATTTTAGATTGAAGAACGAAGAGAAAAAATGTTGTCTCTTTAATTAATTATTTAAAGGAAGCAAATTTTTTTTTAGTAAAAGCAACTGTTATATTTTCAATATGCACCAAAATGCACGGTAATTAAATATTCAGAAAATCTTTATGCACGTTTTTTGATGCATTTAATTTCGAAGAAAATTGGGAAACAGATATTACTTCAGATGACGGTGATGCAAGATAGGACTTTCCAGCAAACTTTAAACGCTGCTATTAATAAAGCAGCTGAAATTATTTGGAGACAGCGGAAAAAGGAAGAAAAATATTGATAATTTATACAACATCCTCCCCCGGCGAGAAAGTATTTTCTTAACAACAGAAAATTGTGTTACTTGAATAAGAAACCGATTGTGAGATGAAAAAATTAATACATTAGTGGTGTTCAGTATTTGATGCAAATGATCTTGCGAAAGTTCAAATGCAAAATATCGTAACTTTTTTAAGAAATCCAACAACAAACGATATTAAATTTCATAAGAAACCTAGAATATTTTGCATTTGCACTTTTGCAAGACCACTTGCATCAAACACTGAAATCCGCTATTGACTGTTTTAAAAAGCCATTTGCAACAAAGAATATAAATGTAAAAATATTCTACGGGCAGATAATTTTCATTGCATACCAAGAAGTAAAGGGACTGAATTTAATATTCTAAGACTGCAACATTTATCCTAGATAACTTTTTAATCACTCTTTTGATCACTTTCGCTCTCTGACATCCACGTGTTAAAATCATTGATGAAATAAAACTACTTTGATTTCAGTTCATCAGTGATTTTACTAATGATTTGTATGCTCTCTTTTTGCTCGGTCTAAAATAGTTTTTAATTACGAGGTTTCCTTAAAATGTCGATAAAAATATTATTCTTTTTTACCTAGTTACTTTAAATCTTTTTGTTTTTATGATGTTTTAAGTTTTTTGCTTTTTTATCTCATTTCCTTAGAAACTGTTTTGTTTGTGAAATACTTTTAAAATAAAGATCAGTTTAAAATAAAGAATGATTCAATGATTCAATTTGCTCATATAAACATCAATGGATTTTGAAAATTAAAATTTTCGGTATATTTTATTACGTTGTTAAATTCCCGGGATCCCGGGAATTTATTTTTTATTTCCCGCTCTCCCGGGAAACAAAAAAGTCCGGGAATAAAAAACCCTAGTTATAACTTTCAATGATCTTATTTTTCCACACATCGAAAAAAATTTGGAAAATAAAAAAATACTTGAAAAAACATTTTAATCCAGCGGGAAAAGTAGTCATTGATTACATATATAATGAAAGATATAATGTATTATTTCAAAAAGCGAAGCAATACTTTCCTTTGGAAGCTAGAAAGTAATTTGATCACACACAAAAATTACACCTTCATTAGCACGTACCTTACCACATCTTACGAAGAAGGAATGTATTGTTTCCGATCGTAACAACTATTTGTGTTTTCCTCGTTTGCACTTACATACATACATATTTGTATATTATTATATTACGAATTAAAAAAATAACTATAGAATTCATTCCCCGGACACATTAAAATAATTTATTACTTTCCTAGCATATGTTCTGTGTTAACAATAATGAATTCTGGGGGTCAATTCTTGTTCTGTGAAACGGTGAAATGAAAAGATTTTTCACCTTTTCATAGTAGTTTTGATTCTCGTTTAATGAAACAATGAAAAGTAATGTCAATATTTTTTCATATGAAAAACATTGGAACGAAACAAAAGTTTTTCACAATGAGACATCACTGCGAATTCTTGTATTGTGTAGCAGTGAAAATAACTGTCAAAAGCTTTTCATATGAAAATTTATTTTACACCGAAAATTTATAAGTGAAAAATAAACATTTGGAGAATAGTAAGGTAAAACTTACAAGAGAATAAATGTTTTGATTTTTATAATTCGTTTATTTATTAATTAAATGATGATTTTTATCTTCCAAACGATAATTAATGATTTAAATGTAAAATACATAAGAAGTTATATATCCGCACACGGACAGACACACATGTACACAATTCACCCTGCAAACGATCTATAGGGGTTAAAAATAAATAATACACATGTATTCTTTAAAAATGTTATTGTTTTATTCTAAATATCGCAAAAACTATTAATAAAACAATTTTTTCTAATAAAAATCATAACATATTAATAATTAAAATAATAGATATTTCTATTGCATTTCTTTGTAAATATTTTTTGATTTTGACATTTGATAAGATAATACCAGCGTTGCCAACTCGGTGCTTTTCACACCGTTTTTAGTGCTTTTTCAACATCTGTACGCGAACAATTTTCAAGTTAGTGCTCGATGCTTTTTAAAAAATTTTTTTTTGCTTTTTATTTGGGACGGTTGCACTAAACATAAAATTCAAAATTGAAGTTGTGTGTATTTAGTCGAACTATATGGATTTTATCCAAAGAAATTTATTAATCAGGCTTAAGTTCGTTCAATTTAATTTTTACAATTAAATCATTTTTTATTGAGAAATAATTTTTCAAAGCATGTGGCAATTGAAAAGTACAAATACCAATTTCTTTACTTCTGTAAAGGTCGAACTGAACATCGATGTTTTCGGGATTAACCACAATCCCATCGTCAGAGCTCTCTATACTCTAGGCTACTCAGCCCCCAAAGTCAAGCGGTAAATATCTGGCATTAAACCAATTGCATTAAAGCTCTATGTTTCCTGGCTTTAAGCTTATTTTATGCTGGCTTAGAAATTTACCATACTTGGCACTTATCCTAATCAACAACCACACTTGTGCTTTTTTTGTTTATATTTCTCACCCAGATTGAGAGAACAATTAATTACGCTACGCAAAAATTAAAATGGTTCGAGATCAAAATAGCAGATTATTATACATATGGGCAAATCCCAGAAATGGTCCACCTATGGCAGAATTTTCGAGCTGTTAAAACTGTTTATATATGTTGATGGAATAATGTGCTATATATTTAGGATGCTATTTTTTATGTGTTTAGTTACACACGTGGCCGTAAGATTACGTTTGAATTTTTGAGGTCGGAGGTGGACTGGAACGCCACATATCTTGAAAATAAGTGAGTGACTATTTTTTGGATTATCTCGTAAGCTATAAGGAATATGTCTAAACTATTTTTATTAAGAGTGGAGTGTTGGAATATTCAAATCAGCTAGACCATCTCTGCAGCGTTCTTGTTCATTTTTACCACTTATGAAGGTTGATGCTTTTTACAAGAAAACATGAGCTATATAACTCATTTCTGTCACGAAATAGAATACAAGACTTTTTTCATGTAAATTCTTGCATTCATTTTATTGTAACTCAACTTAGTTAGCCGAAATTTCTCCTATATGATTTAATCCAACACTCACAAGCTCTTATTATTTTTTGTTTTTCGTTTTGATGGGCACTTTTATCGATACCTACAATAAGAAATATTATTAAAAGCTTTATTTTAGATAATAATAATAATAATATCTACAACTCCACTAAACACATTTTTGTTGTAAATTGTACAATTAAAAAGTTATAGCTATTAAGAAAAAATGTAGCGTCCATCACGTAGCGTGCGTCACAAAGGGTTCACGGCTTTGATGAAAACGGCAGTATTTTTTGCCTGCAAATAAGTTATTTTACAATTTTCTTGTATTCCACTTTCTTTTATGAACTAGATTTTGTGTGCTTTATTATGTAAAACTAGCTAAAAAAAATAAGAAAACACACTTCAACTTTCAAAGTTACTGCCACTTTTTGTGGCCTGCGTAACAAAACTTTATGCTCAATTATTTCGCAACAAGTAGCTGCTAAAAAATTATGTTTTATGCTATTAGAAAGTACAATTAAATCCCACTAAGCACTGTGCATAAGTTGAAGGTATCTCTTTTGAAAGAGTAAAAAAGTTTTAAATTTTAATCTGGGGCCGAATTACTGCATTCGTTATCGAATAGGCTTTCGCATCGAATAAAACTTCGTCGCGTGTCGAATGGATGGATTACCGCATTCGATAACTAACTTATCAAATTGTTAAAAAGTGTACATACCAAGTTTGGTTTTTATCGGTTGTTGAATCGACTAAGAATTTGTAATAGTACATTAAAGAAAAATTTTGTGTTTGATTTGACGACTGTAGTAAGGTTTATTGGTAATGTTCATGATTTTTTGCAAAACATACAAATAAAAGAAAATATTATTTTCGATCGCTCTGGTGCTAACGAGTGCAATTGAAGCAGCATGTACTCGATTATCGTATGCCGTAATACCAAAAAGAAAATTTTCGAACAATTTTACTCGATCACGTATGCGGTAATTCGGTTGCTGAATGTAACGTTCGTCACGTATATTTTTATCCGCTGAATTCAGAAATGATATGGTCTTTTCGATAAGCTCTAGTTTCAAACATATCCTTACTTTTATATTTTCATAAATTACAACAATTTTGTTCTTTTTTTATTCATGTTATTACTTCAAAAGTTGTACAATTCAAGGAGTGCGTTTTTGGAGTCAATAGTACAATATTAATTATCAAATTGCGTTTCATTTTGCAAAAAAATCATACAAATATGTATCGTGTATACTAAACTCTTGAGGAGAGAATACACTTATATTTCCCAATGAAAGTGTGAGTAAATTAAAAACTAAAACAAATTTTTTGGAAAATCAGTATTTTTGATTTGTCTCACTTTTCAAGTGCATGTACGATATGTCCTTTAATACATCAAAAATTGTGTATTTTACTTTATGAAATGATCAAATACATATTATTTTTATATAAAATGAAAATTTTCAGAAAAATTTAAAAGTTAGTGCTTTTTTCAAGAACTGAGCGTTTTTATCCTGGTTTCAGTGCTTTTTGAAATTTAAAAGTTGACAATGCTGCATAGTAACAAAGTTTTCATAGCTACAGTGGCTCACAGCTTATTTCAACCACCCTCTTTAAAAAAGAGAAAGTCGATATAAGTTTTCAATGAAAAATTCAAGTAGGATTTAATAAACACTTTCTTGTCATCAAAACAAATATATTTAATTTAAAATTAACATATTTATAAACTTAAAAACTAAAAATAAGAAAACGTATGTATTTCTGTAGTCACAGCTTATTTCAACCAGCCTATTGTAAAACCAGTTTAATTGACATCATTTATCGTGTAACTGTAAATTTCCAATAACTATTGTTTGTAGTTATGTTTTCAATTATTTAGATAAGCTTTTAGTGTGATTTTTACAGCTGGTTGATTCGGATACACAATTTTAAATAATGGGACGACGCACTACAATCGAACAAAGAGAATTAGTTATTCGCCATTATAAAAATGGCCATTCTCGTCGAAAAATTGCTGAAATGGTTTGTCTCTAAGTGATTCCACAGTGCAAAGTATTATTTATAGATTCATGCACGAAAACAGAGTAGTCGATAAGGGCAGAAAAGCATAGTGAGAAAAAGAAAGAAAACCCCGAAGCTATCTGCTCCAAAATTAGCTGCAGAAGTTAAAAATGACTTAAACAAAACTTGCAGTGCAGAAACAATTCGCCGTGTCCTAAGAAACCACGACTTTAATGGTAGAGTAGCCCGAAAGAAACCATTTATAAATAAAAAAAAAAATCAAGCTGCACGATTAAAATTCGCTAAAGATCACATTACCAAAGACTTAAGATTTTGGGAGCATGTGATTTTTGCGGATGAATCAAAATTTAACATCTTCGGCTCTGATGGTCAAACTTATGTATGGCGCAAACCAAATACAGAGCTGCAAAATAAAAACTTAAAACCTACAATAAAACATGGTGGAGGAAGCGTCATGGTGTGGGTCTGCATATCTTCAGGCGGGGTTGGAAACTTGCAGTTTATTGAAAATACAATAGACAAGAACCTATACCTCAACATCTTAAAAGGCAACCTACTGCAAAGTGCAGAAAAACTGGATATCAAAGACGAGTTTCGCTTCTAGCAGGACAACGACCCGAAACACAAATCAGATATTGTCCAGACTTGGCTCATTTGGAACTGTCCTCACTTGATGCAACCGCCGGCGCAATTACCTGATCTAAATCTCATTGAAAATCTATGGGCAATATTAGACCAAAACGTCCGCCAACATCAGATTTCGAACCGGAATGACTTAAAAACAGCAGTAAAGTAAGAATGGTCGAAAATAACTCTCGAAACTACACGATAATTAGTGCATTCTATGCCAAGCAGACTAAAAGCTGTAATTGACCAAAAAGGAGGCCATACCAAATTTTAAAATTAAAAAAAGAACAAAACAAATAGTTAAATTTTAGTTTTTTGTTACTGGTTGAAATAAGCTGTGACTACAGAAATACATACGTTTTCTTATTTTTAGTTTTTAAGCTTTGAAATATGTTAATTTTAAATTAAAAAATATATATGTTTTGAAGATAAGAAAGTTTTTTATTAAATCCCACTTGAATTTTTCCAATATTTTGTTTCATTCAAAAGTTATATCGGCTTTTTCTTTTTCAAAGAGGGTGGTTGAAATAAGTTGTGAGCCACTGTACGAATAGAATGAAACATTTTTTCATAATTCAAACGAGAATCAGAAAATGTGTAATTGTGAAAAGATGGAGTGAAAAGTAATGATTAAAACTAATATGAAAAGTTTTTTTTTCATTTCACATTATCACAGAACCAGAATTGAGCCCCTGGTATGAAATATTATACATTCTATGCATGACTTTCTCGTTTACTATTCATTACCTTTTCCCGCTGGATAATGTCTATATATCTTAAGTTAACAAGTGGTTCGACTTTTGATGAAAATGTAACCCTGATTTAATGAGTTTAAAATTTTTAAAAAGCAACTCATCATATCAGGGATAGTCTAAAATTAGTTTAAAGAACGTTCCATAATCCAAAAAATAAAAAATAAAACAAAAATAGCTTAAGGTGTCTACTAATTAATTGCACAATTTTTTATTTAGTGGTTACTAATGTTTTCAACGAACTACTAATGTAATTTTGCTTGGGTGTTGTCAACCTTTGGCCACCGATATATCTATGGATTTAAAAAAATATACCACGGAAAAAAGTCGTCTTATATATAGTTTATATTGTAAACAACTCTAATATAATAAAATTTCTTTTTGTTTTCAACTCAAATTATCACAATAAGTTGTTATTAAAAACAAGAAGTAATTTTAATTTTTTAGAGTTAAACGTAATTCGACCAAGTTTGATATGTCATATCATAAGCATCTCCTCTCACGTGAGTGATGTATAAAATCACATGCATTTGGTACCCTGGTTAATGGGATGTTTCAAACTTTGACACATTTACGTTGCATTTCTAAGTGTTTGCTCAATCTGTGCAGTTGATAAGTTATAGCTGCTCGTCAATTTTATTAAAAATAAAAAATAATATATATATATATATATATGTTTATACATATATATACTTTCAGTGGCTATAAATATTAAGCATCAAACGAAAATGGAATATTAAATTAAATTGTTAAAGATACAATTATTTATTAATTAAATATAAAATAAACCAAAAAATCCAAGATGAATCGCTATTTGCTGCATATACTCATTGTAATTGCTTTGTGTTATAAAGGTAAGACAAAATACTATTGGAAAAACAGGAAACTTTGGATGATAACGCAAACTTTGAATAATTAAATTTATTTGAATTGTGCAATACCTTTATTTTTATTTGCATTTATTGCAAATTTAAAGTTTGCTTTAAAAATTGGTAAAAATTTTGTATACATTGTTATATAAGAAATATCATCTGCGCATGTGTTCCAAATTCGAGAGAGACGGAAAAAGGACATTTAAATTTGAAAACAAGAATATGGGAAACAAACGTGGAAATCGTTTAAGCAAAATGAGAATTAATAAATGGGTCAATGTTAACAGCACGTGTAATGAATGTTTTGAATGTGGGATTAGTTAAAAAAATACATTTTTTTTGGTATACAATAGCCTTAAATCTTAAATTTCCATGATTTTTATTTACCAGTTTAACAGTTTGCACAGGAGTTGTTTTTAATTTCTTTATTCCATCGTTATAATCCCCCAAGGTAGAGTTTGTGGTGGGTCGACTATACTAACAAAATCGCGATTAAAACACTACTTAATTGGTGATCATTGTGAAGACTTTTGAAGATTTTATCAATTTACTCTCCTCGCAGGTATTCTATTACAGAAAATCATTATAGTACATTTTTTAATTCACTAGGCCCCCACTTTTTGGCCGCCGTCCTGGGGCTCTCGACTCATCACACCAAAGGGTCGCGATTTGTTTGACACAATTTCTAAAATGCGTTTGAATTAGGGATGTAACGAATACCGATACCGATACCGATATATCGGCGATACTTCAGATTTTCCGATACATCGGTATCGGCGATATTTTAAACATTTTTTTCAGAGTTTTTTTAACAAATAATTTATTTTTGTTCGATTTTACCATGATTTTTTTCACTTCGTTATTTTTTTAATCTTATTAATATCAATTTTAAAAATTAATAATATTTATGCTGTTATTTTGTAAACAAATTATTATTATTTTTTTTTGTTAATTTTACTATGAATTCAAATTCAAGTCGTTGTTTTTTAAATTTTATTCCAGCAAAAAAAAGAGATACTCCAAAGAAGACATGAAAATGTAGAATTCGCGATCTGGAAGTATTGCAAATTTGGATAATTTCTAATTAGTTTTACATATCCTTACCATTGCAAGAAGTTCTGTTTTTCGATTACCAATCATCGAATTGAAAGCGATGCTAGGACAAATTTCTTTTTCGGTATTCTATAATGATTTTTCCTCAAGGAAAAATGATAAAAATTACCCATTTTCACAATTTTTTTATGCGAATTTAAACTCAGAACTGTGTTTTCATGTAAATTTAAGTGAATATATATAAACTTAGAAGTCTTTTAATAAATAAACTATTAAGTTATTTAGAAGAATATTAGTTGATAAATGTCCTTTAAAAAAATCGATTTTTTAAAAGGCATGGCGAGTATTTTTTATAAAGGAATTAAACATTTTTTCTTGCTTTTCTACTAATTATCTGCATATTTTTAATATAGATTTTTTGGATGCAAAGAAAATGTAGCTCCTTAAAAATTACTTCCAATGTTTTATCAATTTTAAATATTCTCTCTTATAATGTAATTTTGTATAATAAAACAATTGCACTTGAGTTTTGTTAATCTAAACTTGAACTCAATTTCAATATTCGTATCGGTATCGGAATCGGTATCGGCGATATTTAATGTTAAATATCGGTATCGGTATCGGATCGGCAAAACGGCGTATCGTTACATCCCTAGTTTGAATGTCGTTTCAAGTGGAAACTTACTGGCCAACAGATCAACGAAAAATACCTGTTGTTATTGATTTTGGAGTGGTAAAGGGTGTGCCCAACGAAATCATCCAAGTTGAAGCATCTTTAGATTTGTCTTCAGATCACACACCAACTATTGTCACTATATATTCACATACAACTTCTTTACCCACTTGTGATTTAACGATGACAACCACACGTATAAATTGGTTGAAATACAAAAAATATTTGAGTGCTCATTGCACAGAAAATATTCCATTAAAAACGCCGGCTGACATAGATGACTCTATTAGAATGTTTGAGGCAAACCTTAAGCAAGCAGCTCTAAATGCTACTCCAACAAATCTTCAGGTGAGATATAATAAAATCTATTCAGCAGATGTAGAACGGCTTTTATCTGAAAAAGAAGAGTTCGTAGAGAATGGCAACGCTACAGATCCCGTCAGCTAAAATCTATGCCGAAGGAATGTACTAAACGGCTTAAAACTCTACAAGAATATCAGAAAACCGCGAGTATTAAAAGATGTCTGAATGATCTCGACGCAACCAATGCCTCAATTGAGCAGTGATATATAAGACTCTATTACGAGGATACTGTAAACGACTTGCAGAAATTATTTACTCAAAATACGCCTGATAATATAGTTGAGCTGCCACCGGTCTTCGCTATACCAGGTGTTACATTCGTTACGTTTTCTCATTTTCTTCGTCATTAAATACATCAAAAAACGTGCATAAAGATTCTCTAATTATCTAATTACCGTTCATTTCGGTGCATATTGAAAATATTGGAGTTGCTTTATTAAATTAAAAAATTTAAGAAGTTTAACGTAAAAGTGTAGGTATAGAAAGTGCATTTAATAAACGAAATTGTATGGGATTTTAAAGAATAGTGACACAAACTAAAAATTTTGTGCAGTTAAGTCAAAAGTGCGCTTAAAAAAAGACAGTTAAATCTAAACTGCTGTACACTTTGAGCCTTCATTGGTTTCTTCCCCCTTACATAGATATTATTTCATGATCAACGATAAACATTAAAAGAGAAAAAAAGGATCAAAATCAGTACTTTTTTATGCATATAAATAGATTTTTTGTCCAGAGAATTCCCGAGTAAGATTCCCGGGATAGCGTAAAACGAAAAAGTCAATACCCTAGTATGTACGTTTCATGAAATATTGCACATGCACACTGCACTGTGCAAGTGCCACATAGTTTCTATCTTTAGGCACACGTACATGTACGTGTACCAGTTTGATTGGCACACGCACACGTGCCAAAAGTAAGCACACAAAAAAATGGCAATTACTCGTCTGCGTGTGCGACATTTTTTTTGTGTGCTTATTTTTGGCACGTGTGCATGTGCCGCACATGTGTATGCAAATCCATACTCTGGTGTTAGTATTACTTCCAGATAGTTATACTCGTTAACTATTTCAATTTCTTCTCCATTAAAAAACATTTTTCTCTTTTACATATTCTTCCGCCATTTCTAAAGACCATTATTTTTGATTTTACAACATTAAGTTCCAAATTCCAATTTAGGCAGTATTCTTCCAAGTTTCGTATTTCTCTAGCAAGCTTCCACCAAGATCTGCTATCACAACCGTTGTTCAGTTTTAGTTCTAGTTCCTTATAATAATTTTGTTTGCTTTCTTCACAAATTTGCTTAAATTTTTTGTTTGCCAGTATGTATGTTTGCTTGTCTTGATCGTTATTAAATTTTTTTATATCGTTTTAACATATTAAAGGAGTTTTCTCTGGCTTTAAGGCACCTCCACTTATACCATTGGCTTTTAGCTATGAGAGTTCTATCATCTTGAGTGCTTGGGCTTGTAGATCTTGTGATAATACTTGCTATCGTACCCACATTAATGACAATATTGTCTGCTCTATGTTGTATTATGAGGTCTTTAATATTACAGTATAATTCGTTTATAAGCCACACCGCTTATAGTAGAATTAGCGACATACTCCAAAATGTTAGTTTTTTTTTGTCATCTATAAGTAAAACACCTGCAAAATATTTTTCATTTAGTCCATTTTCGCTTATACGCCACCAAGATTTGGTTTGAAATATCTTAAATATATGCAAGTTATGGAAGATATAATCCAAAATGCAAAACTCAAAAATAATATATGTGGTAATCATAATTTTATGAAAATACTACGGATATTGAAGTTGAAATTGTTTTTATTTTAGCAATCTTAATTGCAATATTTGTGAATTAAGTAAATGAGGAAGTAATTTCTTAATGTTAGTTTTATTTTTCTTTGTTAAAAGAAATAATAGGGATTCGCATATAAGCCGCAAATTGGCTTATATAAAAATCAAGATATAGTCCAATTCTGATAGAGGGCTCAAAAAATTATATTCGTGTATCGGCATGATTTTAAGGGGAGTTAAATTTCAAACCTTTTTGCACATTATTATAGTGAATCCGCAAATGCCAATCCAGAAATAGTGAACCCGAAAATCCCATCGAGAAAATTCGGATCGAGAAATCCCGTATATCGGTATGCGTGTAAAAAATCCCGGGGAATTCAGAAATATTTAATCTACGTTTTGGAAGTAAAATTCTTATACGAAAAAGTCATAATGAAAAGTAACAATTGTAACACTAATGTATTAATGCTGTCAAAGGGAGTCCTCTATCCCCACTCTGGAATACTCGACTGTGTTCTCTTAGACGTCCTGAATGATGCTTTGTGCACTATTTCACTCTTAGGAGCAAACTTTATTTTGGTATAATATCGTCAAATATCGCTTCTTCGATAGATGTCAATTATTTATGTAATTTTCTTGTCGGAATTGCTATATAGAACTCTTTATACATAAAGCTGCTAGAGCTCTGCTTCTAATATATCTAGAGGCGCAGATGCGCTTATTTTCTGTCGCGAGGACGTCATATACCTAGGCTTGAAAAAATGGCGCAGCATTACTTTAGTTTTCTTATGTGTTCTATGGAAAATAGTAATAAGAAAAATCAATTAAAATGCATATCAATTTATGACATTATTTCACAGTAAGGGGCCCCGTGAAATCAGAGGCCCTGGGCACGGGCCCCATGTGCCCTTATGGTAAAGACGGCACTGCATCCCGATATCACTGATTATTATCAAAGTACTTCGTTTCAGTTACCACTGGGTTGTTTGCCTGTATATCCAGCCACATATGTACCATATTCCTAAGAAAGGTGAATATGATAGTGGATAAATTATGTTCATTTAGTTTTACAAGAAGCGCTTCCAAATTTGACCCAAAGATGTATGTATGTATGTATGTATGTATGTATGTATGTATGTATGTATGTATGTATGTATGTATGTATGTATGTATGTATGTATGTATGTATGTATGTATGTATGTATGTATGTATGTATGTATGTATGTATGTATGTATGTATGTATGTATGTATGTATGTATGTATGTATGTATGTATGTATGTATGTATGTATGTATGTATGTATGTATGTATGTATGTATGTATGTATGTATGTATGTATGTATGTATGTATGTATGTATGTATGTATGTATGTATGTATGTATGTATGTATGTATGTATGTATGTATGTATGTATGTATGTATGTATGTATGTATGTATGTATGTATGTATGTATGTATGTATGTATGTATGTATGTATGTATGTATGTATGTATGTATGTATGTATGTATGTATGTATGTATGTATGTATGTATGTATGTATGTATGTATGTATGTATGTATGTATGTATGTATGTATGTATGTATGTATGTATGTATGTATGTATGTATGTATGTATGTATGTATGTATGTATGTATGTATGTATGTATGTATGTATGTATGTATGTATGTATGTATGTATGTATGTATGTATGTATGTATGTATGTATGTATGTATGTATGTATGTATGTATGTATGTATGTATGTATGTATGTATGTATGTATGTATGTATGTATGTATGTATGTATGTATGTATGTATGTATGTATGTATGTATGTATGTATGTATGTATGTATGTATGTATGTATGTATGTATGTATGTATGTATGTATGTATGTATGTATGTATGTATGTATGTATGTATGTATGTATGTATGTATGTATGTATGTATGTATGTATGTATGTATGTATGTATGTATGTATGTATGTATGTATGTATGTATGTATGTATGTATGTATGTATGTATGTATGTATGTATGTATGTATGTATGTATGTATGTATGTATGTATGTATGTATGTATGTATGTATGTATGTATGTATGTATGTATGTATGTATGTATGTATGTATGTATGTATGTATGTATGTATGTATGTATGTATGTATGTATGTATGTATGTATGTATGTATGTATGTATGTATGTATGTATGTATGTATGTATGTATGTATGTATGTATGTATGTATGTATGTATGTATGTATGTATGTATGTATGTATGTATGTATGTATGTATGTATGTATGTATGTATGTATGTATGTATGTATGTATGTATGTATGTATGTATGTATGTATGTATGTATGTATGTATGTATGTATGTATGTATGTATGTATGTATGTATGTATGTATGTATGTATGTATGTATGTATGTATGTATGTATGTATGTATGTATGTATGTATGTATGTATGTATGTATGTATGTATGTATGTATGTATGTATGTATGTATGTATGTATGTATGTATGTATGTATGTATGTATGTATGTATGTATGTATGTATGTATGTATGTATGTATGTATGTATGTATGTATGTATGTATGTATGTATGTATGTATGTATGTATGTATGTATGTATGTATGTATGTATGTATGTATGTATGTATGTATGTATGTATGTATGTATGTATGTATGTATGTATGTATGTATGTATGTATGTATGTATGTATGTATGTATGTATGTATGTATGTATGTATGTATGTATGTATGTATGTATGTATGTATGTATGTATGTATGTATGTATGTATGTATGTATGTATGTATGTATGTATGTATGTATGTATGTATGTATGTATGTATGTATGTATGTATGTATGTATGTATGTATGTATGTATGTATGTATGTATGTATGTATGTATGTATGTATGTATGTATGTATGTATGTATGTATGTATGTATGTATGTATGTATGTATGTATGTATGTATGTATGTATGTATGTATGTATGTATGTATGTATGTATGTATGTATGTATGTATGTATGTATGTATGTATGTATGTATGTATGTATGTATGTATGTATGTATGTATGTATGTATGTATGTATGTATGTATGTATGTATGTATGTATGTATGTATGTATGTATGTATGTATGTATGTATGTATGTATGTATGTATGTATGTATGTATGTATGTATGTATGTATGTATGTATGTATGTATGTATGTATGTATGTATGTATGTATGTATGTATGTATGTATGTATGTATGTATGTATGTATGTATGTATGTATGTATGTATGTATGTATGTATGTATGTATGTATGTATGTATGTATGTATGTATGTATGTATGTATGTATGTATGTATGTATGTATGTATGTATGTATGTATGTATGTATGTATGTATGTATGTATGTATGTATGTATGTATGTATGTATGTATGTATGTATGTATGTAT
>OY101449.1:51451026-51482998 GCA_956483635.1 Panzeria rudis | reverse complement strand
TCCAAATTTTGTATTCAGATGTATGTATGTATGTATGTATGTATGTATGTATGTATGTATGTATGTATGTATGTATGTATGTATGTATGTATGTATGTATGTATGTATGTATGTATGTATGTATGTATGTATGTATGTATGTATGTATGTATGTATGTATGTATGTATGTATGTATGTATGTATGTATGTATGTATGTATGTATGTATGTATGTATGTATGTATGTATGTATGTATGTATGTATGTATGTATGTATGTATGTATGTATGTATGTATGTATGTATGTATGTATGTATGTATGTATGTATGTATGTATGTATGTATGTATGTATGTATGTATGTATGTATGTATGTATGTATGTATGTATGTATGTATGTATGTATGTATGTATGTATGTATGTATGTATGTATGTATGTATGTATGTATGTATGTATGTATGTATGTATGTATGTATGTATGTATGTATGTATGTATGTATGTATGTATGTATGTATGTATGTATGTATGTATGTATGTATGTATGTATGTATGTATGTATGTATGTATGTATGTATGTATGTATGTATGTATGTATGTATGTATGTATGTATGTATGTATGTATGTATGTATGTATGTATGTATGTATGTATGTATGTATGTATGTATGTATGTATGTATGTATGTATGTATGTATGTATGGATGTATGTATGTATGTATGTATGTATGTATGTATGTATGTATGTATGTATGTATGTATGTATGTATGTATGTAATGTATGTATGTATGTATGTATGTATGTATGTATGTATGGATGTATGTATGTATGTATGTATGTATGTATGTATGTATGTATGTATGTATGTATGTATGTATGTATGTATGTATGTATGTATGTATGTATGTATGTATGTATGTATGTATGTATGTATGTATGTATGTATGTATGTATGTATGTATGTATGTATGTATGTATGTATGTATGTATGTATGTATGTATGTATGTATGTATGTATGTATGTATGTATGTATGTATGTATGTATGTATGTATGTATGTATGTATGTATGTATGTATGTATGTATGTATGTATGTATGTATGTATGTATGTATGTATGTATGTATGTATGTATGTATGTATGTATGTATGTATGTATGTATGTATGTATGTATGTATGTATGTATGTATGTATGTATGTATGTATGTATGTATGTATGTATGTATGTATGTATGTATGTATGTATGTATGTATGTATGTATGTATGTATGTATGTATGTATGTATGTATGTATGTATGTATGTATGTATGTATGTATGTATGTATGTATGTATGTCTGTATGTATGTATGTATGTATGTATGTATGTATGTATGTATGGATGTATGTATGTATGTATGTATGTATGTATGTCTGTATGTATGTATGTATGTATGTATGTATGTATGTATGTATGTAAGTATGTATGTATGTATGTATGTATGTATGTATGTATGTATGTATGTATGTATGTATGTATGTATGTATGTATGTATGTACCCAGCCGTAAAACTTACGAGGCATTCACTAAACAGGCCTTTTTACAGGCCTTGCAAGATCCAAAAGTAGTTCTTCTCTGCCTTTACAGGCAGGCCTTCTGGAAGGTCTCTACACTGGCTTCTTTTGGAAGGAGTATTCTATTTAAAAAAAATGTTCTGTAGAACTAACAGACATTCTCGTATTCTTTTTTCGCAAATAATTTGTATAGAACAGTGAAATTTACGTACAAGAGGCATCATGCATGCTGCTATTATGCCGTTTATGTTGTAGCTACTACATCATGTTCAGTTCGTTCCAAATAAATACATAAAATTTAGCCTCCCTTATATGGTTAAAAAATTACTGTGGATGAAAAGGAGTTCGAAATAAATAAAACATCACGATAATCAAAAATATACAAGCCGCTATAAACATACCCAGATTAAAAAATGTACCTCCATTTCATTTTTAACAGACCTTACCAGACCCATTACTCAGCAGGCCTGCTGATTAATAGGTCGAGGAAGGTCTTGGTCCGCAATGACATCGAATGTAAAAAAGAAAGGAGTATGTAATGGGAGTGGAAGTAGTACAGACTGCTAAATAAGGCCTTATAGAAGGCCTCTTTACTCCTTCTATTTACCGCTGGGTATGTATGTATGTACATACATATCACAATTAATTCCTACATTGTATGGTAAATATTTTACAGTCTAATAACGTGTGGGGGTTTCTTACAGGTAGCAAAACACGCGAAAGGCCATAATAAACAAAAAAATTTTAAAAAAATTTTCCACGAAAAAAAATTTTTTAAATAATTTTGACAAGCACATGGTATATTTTTTCAGTTATTTTTTATGCAGTATTTGGAATGGGTAAAAAAAACAATTTCATTTATAATGACCATTGTTGGGAAAATAATGTATATATATACATATGGACATATATACATAAGTTTTTTAATGCAGTTTTTGAAATGGGTCATAAGAAAAACCATTTCATAATGAACATTATTGTGAACATACAATAACAAAAACAATTCATGCCCTCCAATTTGCCTATCAAGAAATTGTTTTTGCAAACGTGATTTTTGTTTCTACTTAAACCAATTCTAAAGGTTGAGGTACATACCACGCGTTACGCGGCCACGCGTTTCTTACTTTTCGAACTTTTAACGCTTTAAGAATGGCAAGTTACATACCACGCTTTTGGTGTTCTCTGCTTATACAATTTCAACCCTTTGCAGGCTATATTTTGTCTCGCCTTTAAGTTTTATTTTTCTTTATATATTTAATGCAGTTTTCATCCATTTTTTAATAAAAAAATTAATTTCTAATAATTTATTTTCATTAAACAAACATTTTAGCATATGAGTCTGGCAGCACTACCTGTCATTTTGTATACGACGCGTGAAAGTTGAAGAATGTTCAACTTTTTGCGAGTTACGCGCGTCGCAAACTTCTCTTTTTATCTTGCCTTATGGAAACACGCTATTTCAACTTTTTTGACAGAAGTCTGTAACGCATGCTATGTACCTTAAGTATTTTTCAATCCTTTTACAGCTAATTAATGATATTGAAGCTTAGAAATAAACAAATAACGTGTTTGTGTATCACTTGTTACATATTGAATACGACAGGTAAAAAAAAATTTCACAGAATGTATTAATTTTATATCATTTTGCAGTAATTTATCTATTTTTAGGTCAATACAAATATGTACATACTTGTGCAGTCCGATTTATTTTAAATCTAATGAAGACGGAATTTGACACTAATAATTACGCAATTTTAATTCCAAATTTCTTGTTACATCACTGTTGCCAAGTTAAAGATTTTCACCCTAAATTTAGGGTTTAACTTTGCGGTTAGGATGAATTTTAGAGAGTAAAAAGTAGTTATGGGGAAATTTGGGGTGCAAAAATGCCATTTGGGGATATTTTAGGGTTATTTAAGTGTTGATTTTATTTAGTAGTATTATCAATATTTGCCTAAATATTGCTACTGTGCATGGTTTTCATATTATTTTGATTTCAATTTCTTGGTAACAGAAAAAACTCTCAGTTATATACACCTGTAAAATATGTCAAAGGAAAGAAAATATTCCCAAAAATACAAAAAAGAATGGGAAAAAGAAAACGAATTTATAGGTGAATATTTGATATAAGTTTTATTATAAGAAACTTTTATTTGCTGCGGGTTAAGCATGTCTATACTTGCATTTTATTCGTGCTTTACCAAGTTATCAGTAAATGTCAATCATAAATTTGACATGTTTCAAACCTCTTATCTTACAAAAAATCACAATCGAATAAGCGTAGTAGGATAAGAAATTTATATAAAACACAACAAACAATTTATATTCGATATGCATTTATTTACTTCTTCAACAAAGAAAACTTTCTTAAAATAAAATTGGGAGGATATCTCAAATAATAAATTTAATAAAAAATGTTTAAACAAACTTAAAATTCATATAAAAATGGGGTTTGTAAAGCAAGGATGGTAGCACGATTTTTAGCTTAAACGTCAAATCTACTTTTTTTTTTGTCAAAAGTTAATGTCAGAAAAAATTAATCTACCTGGAACACTTATACCGTGGACAAAACTATTTTCATCAATATAGTGGTAAAAGTATTGAGTATTTAGGTATTGAGTACTCAATACCGGTCGTTTTTTAGAGTACTCGATAGTCAAAAGTAGTACATTGTATATACGTTGAATGAAATAAAATGGTGTTTATGTTAAAAAATATAGAAACATTTTACGAAAAGAGTTTTGGGGTTTTTTTATTTTGCCTCAGTGAAAATTTAGGGGGTATTTTTTCAATTTGTGGATATTTTTAAAAATTTACTTGACAACACTGGTCTACATATATACTTTCTTGGTTGGCTCAATTTTTCGTGCAGCTCGCGCTCCAAAAAATATGGACATATATGCAAATTTTATTTCACAGTTTTTATAACCGCACAGAAATTTGCAATACCGACTCGCTCTGTTTTTCTCAATCTCATTTGATCTGCTAAAGTGACAGAGGGACAAAATATGGTTTTTGTGTGAATGCATGTTTTTTTTAATGAATGCATGGTTTTTGAGTGATGCCTTTCGCACCGTTTTTAGTGCTTTTCCAACTTTTCGACGCGAAACGTTTTCAAGTCAGTGCTCGGTGCTTTTTTTGTTTAATTTTTTGGTACTTCTTATTTGTGACGGTGGCACTGAACACAAAATTCAAAAATAAGTTTATTCATCTAAAAAATATGTTTTCAAGAGTAAAATTCTTTGATAATGCATGCAATCCTTTGTTAAAACCCATGGTAGAATAATACAGGTAGTGGTGAAGCGTTAACGAACTTTTTTTTTTTTGGTTCGACTCTGTCAAAAGTTGTTTATGTTATACCAACACACACCCACACCAGAGACTTGCGCCGAGGGGTTTTGATCGGCGGCGGCTGGATGGGAAAAAATAGTCGGCGGCGGCTCAAATCTTCACCAAACAAAATGCATAGAAATTAAGCATTGCTTTGCCTCTCAAAAATTTTTAAATTGTTATGAAAAATAAAGCAAAGGCTTGATTGTCAAACTTTTTTAAGGCTTGTCCAGATTCAACCTAAAAAGCTATTTGTCAAGCTAAAAATTAATTTCTCTGTTCGCAATTTTATGCATGAACATCAATTATATATTTTACCGTTGGAATCTAATTCATGAATCATGCTAGAATTATTCGGATATATAATACATTATAATTTATGTATATTGAAACAAACGTATATACCTGATTTATTTGTATCATGATAAATGGCAAATTCTATATAGGAAAAACAGATAAGATAAAGCAGGTTATTTTTCAATATAAAGTTTGACATTTGTCATGATAAAAATTTATCACGTATAGACATAGGTTAAAGCAAGGCGAATTGATACCAGGTGGCCTTATTATTGTAAATGAACTTTACCAAAATGTCAAACTCTATGTAAAAAAACGAAATAAAAACTTTTTATGTATGCATTTCACATGACAGATAGGTGAAGTCCAGTTGTTGTCGTACTAATAAGGCCACTTGCTATTAATACGCTTTGGGTTACAATGAAAGTCTTTCTCTAATAAATTTTTAAATGTAATTTTCACTTTTGCAAAAAGCTGTTTGCTGAGAACTATCAATGGAAATTCGTCGAGTCTATAGAAAATAATAAATTATAAACAGATTAAGAGCTTCTTCTCAAAGATATTTCTAATGGCTAAATATGGTCTAATTTAAAAACTGGACAAAGAAGAAATCTTCATAAATTAACTTCGTTTGTATTTTCGATTCCTATTAATAATGCGTTTGTAAAGAAAGAAAAATAATGTAATTTCCCGAATTAATGATAAGAATTAATTTTAATGGAAATTTAATGTTTTCAATATTTTTTTGCAAACAAATTAGAGTAAAGAAATACCAAATATATGTGGGAAAAAATAAAAATTCTTATGAAATAAAAAACAGGACCCATTAGGAAGTAAGTAATATAATCCAAATAAAGAAAAAAATTTTCAACTCGAATCGTATATGGCAGAGCCCTGAAGGAACACATAAGAAATACAAACGAATTGATAATTTTCTCCTTTTTTAAGTCGGATAATGAATATTTATTCTTTTGCATAGTTTTTGACAGTTTTTGGCAGTTCGTCTTAGTAAATCAAGCTTTTTTTCTCTAAATGTCAAGCTTTTTCACAATTTTGATCTGGCAAGCCTAGGTCGCAGAGTAATGCATACAAAAATATTTTTCGTTATCTTACTCTACGTCTCCACCAAAACATAGACTACTAACTAGACCCGTCACTATACAACAACATTACGAAGATTGTATGAGAGGGAACGCAATTCTTATTTTATGTGGTTTCTAATTTGACTATGTCTTTCATATTATCTTAGTAAGAGCACTTTGTATGTAAAAATGCACAACACATGACAACAGCCTCTTTTAGCTGTCAAAAGTGAGCATTCTGTTCCCAACTTGATATGCTGTTGTAACTTGGAGTTATTACTGCGCTGTTAAAACAATTGCACTAACAACTATGTTATACCCTGAAAAAAGCATTAACTTGAGCGGTCTACACTTAACATTAACTTGAAGTTAATGTTAAGTTGGGTGTAGACTGCAAATTACTAAAATAATGCTTGAACAAAAATTATGAAAAAAAAACATAAAAAAGTAGAAGTGGAAATTAAAAAAAGCAATCGGCGGATTATTTTAAGCCGTTTTTGAGCCGAAAAATGATCGTCGCTGGCGGCTTCCATTAAGCCGATTTTAGCCGCAAGATAAATCGGCGGCGGCTGTGGAAATTAGTCGGCGGCTCGGCTTAGCCGTCTCGGCGCAAGTCTCTGGTAAACACACACATGTGAACATATACATTTTTTTTCAAATTTTCTTTTGTGCTTTTTGACAACCTCGAACCTAAACAACAATAAAAAGCCGTGTTGTTTTTGCTGTTGTTGGGTTGTGTTAGCTTCGCTACTACCTAGTATAATTCTACCATGTTAAAGCCCTTATGACACTACATTTTTATTGCATTGTTTTGCTATAGGATTGAAAGAAGGAAACACCAGATGATAGAAGGAAACAAATATGCAAAACGCTTAGTGCTGCCTACTTTTTATTTATAATAAAACGCCAACAGAAAAAAAAGTTGAAATAGAGAGGCGCTAAGTCGCTGAATTCGTGAATAAACCGCTCACTTGGCAACACTTTAATGTTTCAAGTTTGAAACGTCAATTTTAAGTTGAACATTTTTACATTTTTTCTGACAGGCCCTCATTTTTCATCGATAAGATTAGTAAAAGCTTTGACAATTTGGTATTTTTCTTAATATAGCTGAACTCTTTGCACCTGGTAAAATTTCCTAGCATATTATATTTGCTCTGTTCACCAAAACTTAAAAATGAAGAAAAAATGTAGTGTCACAAGGGCTTAAACATACTATTTTGCAGCCTTGTGAAAGAATAAACAATTTTGTGACTTCCTTATTCAAACGCAAAAGTTGCACGAGTTCTTAGCTTGATGAATTTATTTAAGTATAAAATACGTAACAGAATATCAAATAAAAATCGGGCTGAAGCATGAAAATTCATGTTGAGATACCAACTGATGTATCTCGATTTAATTACTCTACGCACCAATGAAAATGCTTCGAGATCAAAATAGCAGATCCTTAAATGTATACTATTTTCATCTGTTGAATTCTGAAGTTATAATAAAAATTTCCAATTAGCTCTAGTTTTAAAAATATAGTGACTCTTATATATTCATAAATTACAGCAATATTGTATTGCATGCACTTCAAAAGTGACACAACTCAAGGAATGAGTTTTTGGATTAATAGTAAAAAATTATTCGTCATATTGCTTTTCATACTGCATAAAAAATCATACAAGATGTATACTAAACTCTTGAGGAGAAAATACATTTATTTTTTCCCATAAAGGTGTGAGTAAATTTAAAACTAAAACTCGCTTTCTGGAAAATCAGTATATTTGAGTTGTAGCACTTTCGCAGTGCATGTGCGATATGTCCTTTAATAAATCAAAAATTATGTATTTTACTTTATGAACTGATCAAATACATATTATTTTTATATAAAATGAATATTTTTGAATTTAGTGCGTTTGAAAAAAACGCGTTTTTCCTGGTTTCAGTGCTTTTTGAAATTTAAAAGTTGACAAGGCTGATTATGATGCAAATAACCTGGCGTTTACACATGCAAGTGCAAGTTCGAAAAACTCAATACACTCAAACTTTTCTACTAACACACTTTTGGTTCAGCTATGAAAAAGACAGAGAAACGAATACAAATTGCTTTTTCGTTGATAATACGTACACAGAACTTGCATGCCAGTACTTACATGTCTAAACACAGGGTAAGTCGAAGCGTATAAGTGTGCGGAATGACAAAATTAAAATCAAAAACAAATTGTTTCACTGGAACAAAAATAAAGAGATGGTTTCGGTGATCAGAAAGCGGAAGATGTCTTAAAGCTAATATATGGAGATATCATACAATGTTTAGATTTAAGTTATTATAACATTCTAAGTAAAATTAAATAAAAAAACTAAAGAAAAAAGATATACATATGCAAAGAAATTGATAATGTATTAGTGGAAAAAATAGTATGTATATTAAAAGATTTAAAAATTCTGTCATATAATATTCATGGGTTAGAAAATAAAATGCTGTATAATGATTTTTTTAATTATATAAACACGTTTGATATTGTTATATTAATAAAAACATGGCTATGCGAAGATAAAGTAGAGAGTTTTAAAAAATATTTTAGAAAATTAAATACATTTTGGAAACCGGATTTACGAACAAGCGGCTATGGTAGAGCAATTGGGGGGTGTATGTTTGGAATTAGTAAAGATATAAACATGTCGGAAATTAGTGTTTCATACGATATTATATCCGGTTTAGATAAAATTCATATTAAAACAGAGAACGACGAACTAAGTATATATCCGTTATATCTACGTGATGCAACCTGGGATGATGAACTTAGAGTGATAGAAAAATACTTTGTTGAGCATGGCAATCCAAATGCAGTAATAATTGGTGATCTTAATGCACATATTGGAGAAATGCAACAAATTGTTGATGAGTCGATTCAAACGGAATGGCCAGCATACATATTTAAGTAGAAGAAAATCCAGAGATAAAAAAACACCAGATAGCAAGGGCATAAAATTTATGGAATTTTGTGATGATTTTGGGATAATAGTTGCGAATGGTGCCACAATTGGAGACGAAGATGCTAATTTTACATTTATGAACCGATGCACAGTGGTCCAAGACGCCAATCTAGCTGGAAAAAGTCAATATTTTTATGTTTCAAAGTTCACATAATTTGTTTGGTAATTGTTAGATAACTATCCACTGTGCATAACTGTATATCAGGTTTTTTTTAGTTTTTGCTTATTTGCTTTGTTATGATGTTTTGAAAATGAACAATTGCATTGTCACTGTTGTTATAGCAGCTCAGTCGATTGACAGCATCACATTTGAACTGATCGTAACATCAAAGAAGAGCAAATTTTGTCTTTATTTTTTTACACTGCATTATGTCAGGTATGTTTAAGCTATATTATAAATAAATGTCGAATTTGAATGCTCTGTGTGCATAATAATAGATAAGAGGAAATATGTGTTTTGTGTGGTAAAAATTTAGCATTTTTTGGTTTTTAGAGTAACTTTTAAATAGGATTCCCGTGGATTCCCGTGAAATGAGTTGTGCCCTGTTGATATGTGTAATGTCCACTTTAGATGGTAAAAAAAAGTAGCTGCAATTATTTACCGGTAAACTTTTTATATACATATATAGATAACATACCCATACCACGGAGAGAACTATATAATGTGTGGATTGCCGAAATGGAAAGCAAAGAAAGGGTAGAAGTTGTCATTAGCTATTTTCTTGCTAAAAGTGGGATACAGAAAACTAAAACAGAAGATTATTGCAATAAAGTTAAGTTGGCTGTACGGAGATTAACGTATTCAATTAACGAAAGATGGATAAAAGCAAAAAGATCTAAGAAATATTTTGAAGACTCCAACAAAACTTGGTTGAATGGAGTATTTAATCTTCCTTCTGAAAACGTGATTAAAATTCCAGAGGATTTAGGGATCCAACCGTCAACGTCAAATTTTGGTAGACCTCGATCAGATTTTTCATGTAAATCTGAAAAAGGGAAGCGCTTGGAAGTGTCGACCTTAGTTAGTGGATGTTCACCTGAGAAACTAGTTTTCGCTACTGGCATTAGTCTTTATAAATCTGGCAAGAGGGATGCTGCCGCGATTCTAAAGAACATAAATGAATCTCCAACGAGAGCAACTAAAATTAAAAAAATTGTTAATGCACAATCTAAGGAACCAGTGCCATATACAGATGAAGAAGCATTACGTCTGTTTATCGATGGAAAATATACAAACGCAAGTTATAATGCGATGAGTACTGGTGCTAAGATCCGTAACGCGGATATATACCCATCGCATCATAGAATTTTGAAAGCTAAAGAAAAGTGCTACCCAAGTAATGGAATAAAGGTATCCGATGTAATAGCAGAAGTGCCTCTGCAGGACTTAGTTGATCACACTTCATGTAGAATTTTACAGTTACAAAAAAAGGTAATAGAGGAATTCAATTATACGGAAGCAGTGGCCATTCAACCTATAAGCAAAACTTTAGTTCAAACGAATTCCGTAAAACAGATGAATATTTGTTTGCAATTTGCTTGGTACCTTTGCAGCTAAAGTACGATAACCATATTATATGGGAAAACCCACGTCCATCATCTACACGTTTTTGCAGGCCGATTAAACTGATTTTTGAAAAGGAAACAAAATCTTTGATTCAAGATGAAACTAATTACATACAAAATCAAATTAATGCAATAGTGTCAACAGTTTCTAACATTGAAGATAAAACAGTTATTGTTAAACATGTGTTTTATTTAACAATGATTGATGGCAAGGTTTTCTCAATTCTTAGCGATTCCTCTACTCAAAGATGTGGTATTTGTGGCAACGCCAACCGTTATGAATAAATTGCAGGAAATTAAAGCCTTGAATGTAAGGGCCAATCTTTACGAATATGGGTTATCGACATTGCATGCGTGGATAAGGTGCCTGGAATGTGTATTGCATATATCTTACAAAATTGAAATTAAAAAATGGCAAGCTCGTAGTGAGTCCGATAAAGCTTTACAAAAGAAAAGAAAAGATGAAATAATTAGCGCTCTGAAATCAGAAATGAATTTGCTTATTGATATTCCTAAGCCGGGAGAAGGAAGCACAAATGACGGTAATACCGCTAGAAAATTTTTTCAACAACCTTCCTTAGCTTCTCAAATAACAGGAGTGAATGAAAGTTTAATAAAAAGACTAGGAATAATTTTGAGAACTATGTCATCTGGTTATGCAATTAATGTGGAAGCATTCCGAAAATATGCGATGGATACTGCGGAACTATACGTAGAACTGTATGAATGGTACTATATGCCATCGAGTGTCCACAAAATTTTGATTCACGGCGCAGACATAATTCAAAATGCGGCACTACCGATAGGAATGATGTCAGAGGAAGCACTAGAGTCTCGAAACAAAGATTTTAGATTTATTCGCGAACATCACACTAGAAAAATGTCACGAGAGAAAACAATGGAAGATCTTTTCAATTATTTGCTTCTGTCATCAGATCCATTAATTTCATATTTTTCAACAAAGCCATTTCTTAGCTCTCGAAATGAAGAACTATTAGGTGATGAAGACATTTCGTTACTTTTTGATCCTTTCATACAGGAAGATGTAGAATAATTTAAATAAATGATTATTATTTTAAGTATATATTAATATTCTTATGTTGTTTTGTATATTAGTGCAATATATCCATTCGAACCTAGTGGAGTACCCAAGGGAGCATATTGGTGGTGGGGTCTCCTTTGTTATGTGTTAAATTTGAATGAAACTTTTTACTGAAAATTTCGTAATTATTACAAAGAATTTGTTATTTTAAAAATTTTCATATATATCTTCAATCTTAAAAAGAGGTGCCCGAAACCATCTTTCGAGTAGTCCTTCAAAATATTGCCGAAATGGGTATTCGGCACCTCTAAATTAATACATTAATATTTAGTACATTTTCATATTCTTAAAAATGTCATAAAAATTGCCACGCCTATTTCACCTACAACGCCCATTTTTGGTACAAATAATGCTTTTAATAACAAATACATAATTCCAAAATTTCATACTTATAGCTGCTTCTGAAGAGAAGTTATGACTTTTTTCCAGCTAGATTGGCGTCTTGGACCACTGTGCGATGCGGAGGATCGGTCATTGATATACATATGTGCTGTATCGTATGATGTATTTACATATATTCAAAGCGGCAGTGTAGAGGAAAAAACCTGGTCTGATCACTTACCAATATGTCTAACAGTTAAGCTACGAGTGAATAAACAATTGAATTAAGCTTGTAGTCTTTTGCCAAAACTCAAGTGGAATGAAGGAAATAGGGAGCAATATACAAATACGTAAAAAAAGCTTATAGTCCACTGCCTCATTTGCACCCTTTTTGTGGACTATAAGGCGAATTGGACTATATCTTGTTTTTATATAAACCAATTTGTTGCTTATATGCGAATCCCTGTATAATCATTTCTTTCAACAAAGAAAAATAAAACTAACGTTAAGAAATTACTTCCTTATTAACTCAATTCACAAATATTGTAATTAAGATTGCTAAAATAAAAACAATTTCTTCTTCAATATGCGTAGTATTTTCATAAAATTATTATTACCAAATATATTATTTTTGAGTTTTCCATTTTGGATTATATCTTCCATAACTTGCATATATTTAAGATATTTCAAACCAAATCTTGGTGGCGTATAAGCGAAAATGGGCTATAGGACTAATGGACTAAATGAAAAATATTTTGCAGGTATTTTACTTATAGATGTCAAAAAAACTAAAATTTTGGAATATATCGCTAATTCTACTATAAGCGGTGTGGCTTATAAACGAATTAAACTGTAATATTAAAGACCTCATAATACAACATAGAGCAGACAATATTGTCATTAATGTGGATACGATACCAAGTATTATCACAAGATCTACAAGCCCAAGCACTCAAGATCCTAGAACTCTCATAGCTAAAAGCCAATGGTATAACTGGAGGTGCCTTAAAGCCAGAGAAAACTACTTTAATATGTTAGAATGACATACAAAATCTAATAACAAACAAGACAAGCAAACATAAATACTGGCAAACAAAAAATTTAAGCAAATTTGTGAAGAAAGCAAACAAGATTAATATAAGCAACTAGAACTAAACCTGAACAACGGTTGTGATAGCAGATCTTGGTGGAAGCTTGCTAGAGAAATACGAAATAAAAGTGATCATGTAATGGGTAATATATCGTCGGGTGAGTTTAAATCTTATTTTATGACTCTATTAAACCCGTTACAAATGAGTTATGCACCAACACTTAAAGTAGATGAGCTTTTGGATGCAGATATAGCAATTACCGAGATATTAAAAGTTTTAAGTAAAGCTAAGGTAAACAAAGCAGAAGGCGAAGTTTTTTTAAAAACACTGCTGTAGAAATGCTGAACGAATTAGCAAAATGCTATAATAGACTGTTTCAGGAAATTGAAGTTGATTTAGCGTTTTCTACTAGTGTCATATTCCCGATATTCAAAAAGGGTAATCCAGATGTGGCGTGCAATTACAGAGGAATTTCTTTTATGAATTCCTTATCAAAAGTTATGATGGGGATAATAAATGAACGGCTATATACGTGGACACAACGGAACAATATTATAACAGAATACCAAGCTGGATTTCGGAAAGGATACAATACAGTGGATAATATATATAATTTAGCATCCATTGTTCACTTAAAATTAAGCCAAAAGAAGAAAGTTTACGCATTCTTTGTTGACTTCAAAGCAACATTTGATAAGGTGTCCCACAAGGCTCTTATGCATGTATTACTGTATTACACGCACTTGGAGTTTCTACTTAAATGGTTTATTTTATAAAAAAAATTTATTCAACAACTAAGTCGACGGTGTGGAATGGGACGTAGCTATCGGAATACTTTGAAACAACATATGGCTTGAAACAAGGGTGCTTGTTATCACCGCTCTTATTTTCCCTTTATATAAATGATCTGCATGATCAACTTGAAGGAGGCATTATAGTAGATGAGCTTAATATCAGACTTCTCCTATATGCAAATGACATTGTCATATTATCGGAAGAAATACATATGTATATAACAAAAAATGATTACTGAATACTGCCAAAATTGGAATTTGGAAGTTAATGTTGTAAAATCAAAAATAATGGTCTTTAGAAATGGCGGAAGAATATGTAAAAGAGAAAAATGTTTTTTTAATGGAGAAGAAATTGAAATAGTTAACGAGTATAACTATCTGGAAGTAATACTAACACCAGAGTAGAGATTTGCACACACATGTGCGGCACATGCACACGTGCCAAAAATAAGCACACAAAAATTGTCACACACGCACACAAGTAAGTGCCATTTTTTAGTGTGCTTACTTTTGTACGTGTGATTAAAGATAGAAACTATGTGGCACTTTCACGTGTGCATGTGCCAAATCTAGTCACATGTGCGGCACACTCTCTTATAACAAAGAAACAAAAACAATGCCAGCAGCGTTGCCGTTTTGCCTATTTTTATAAATTATCTCTTTACGCTTTTTAACCGACTTCAAAAAAGGAGAAAGTTATCAATTCGTGTGTATTTTTTTTACTTTTCTTTATGATTGTACAAGCATAACTCTGTCATTTGTGAACCGATTTTCAAAATTCTTTTTTTTTCTTGAAAGTTTGGTCCCATAATTTTGTTTCGAAAATCGGTGGGGAAATTTGTTCCCCCCCCCCCTTGCACAGCTCTGTCATTTGTCAATCGATTTTCAAAATTTTTTTGTTTGAAAGTCTTTGCTTTTAGGTCGGTATCATAAGTTTTTCTCCAAAATCAGGGGGCAAATTTGCCACACTTTTATTTATGCACCGATTTTCAAAATTCTCTTTTTGTTTGAAAGCCTTTTCAGGCAGTTTGGTCCCATACATTTTTTCCAAAAATCGGGGGCAATTTTGCCCTCCCCCCAGATATTGATTATCGCATAACTCTGTCATTTATGAACCGATTTTCAAATTTCTTTTTTTGTTTGAAAGCCTTTCCTGGCAGTTTGGTCCCATACATTTATTCCCAAAACCGTCGAGCAAACTTGCCCCCCCAAATATTGATTATCGCATAGCTCTGTCATTTATGCACCGATTTTAAAAATTCTTTTCTTTTTGTTGAAAGACTTTGCTTGCAGCGTAGTCCTATAATTTTGTTTCAAAAATCGGAGGGGGAAATTTGCTGCCCCCTTGCATAACTCTGTCATTTGTCAACCGATTTTCAAAATTCTTCTTTTGTTTGAAAGCCTTTGCTTTTAGTTTGGTTCCATAAGTTTTTCTCTTAAATCAGGTGGCAAATTTGTTTCGAAAATGGGAGGGGGAAATTTGCTGCCCTTTTGTATAACTCTGTCATTTGTTAACCGATTTAAAAAAAATTTTTTTTGTTTGAGAACCTTTGCTTTAAGTAGGGTCCCATAAAATTTTCTTTCAAATCAGGGGGCAAAATATTTTGACAACAAAATGTGTGGGCAATTTTAATAATTTTACGAGCAAACAGTTACCGAATATTGTGTTTGTTTCTATTTGCAGTGAACAAAGTAGTTTAATTTTCTAAAAAAAAAATGCAAACTTGCATTCGCAGCCAAAAATCGATAAATCGACTTTATAGATTTTTAGCGATAGCGATTTAGCTCTAGCGAGTTACAGAATAAGGGGGCAGTAAATAAGAATTTAGCAGGGACCGATAACAACGACCGATAATAAACTAAAAAAATCAAGCTGAAAGAGAAGTGCTACGTGCATAAAGAATACATGAAAATAATCCTTGTTGTATGGATGCATTAATTTTTATTTGATTTGGTTTTAATGTTCTAGAGAATTGTATCACGAATTATTTCAAATAAACACTAATACACAGCGTTATCAACTTTTAGATTTCAAAAAGCTCTGAAACACGTAAAAAAGCGCGTAATTCTTGAAAAAAGCACTAAATTTAATTTTTTTTAGTTTTATTTAAAAAAGTTGTTATGTATCTGCCTGTTCTGTAAATCGAGCCGATTTCAAACGAATCGTTTTAGAAAACAATTAAATCCACTAAAAGCAAAAAATTTTCAAACTTTTTTGTAGTTTTATATTTTTAATATAATCATATCCGATATTACAGTGGATTCCCGATAATTCGTAATCGCAAGGGACCGGCCATTTCTTACGAATTATAGGGGTTTTCGATTTAGCGGGGTTTCGATTTAACGGGGTTAAAATAAAATAAATACGAATTAACGAAGTTTTTCAATTTATTTTCTAAAACGATAAAACTAAATCGCTTAGCAACGTGTATTTTTTCTCTCCATTGTCAAAGGCTGCAAAATTTTTTGTTTTTGTAACACCGACAGAGTTTTATGCGTGCGCTTTGATATTTTTCTTCATTATTCATGAAACAAACTGATCTTAAAAAATTAAACAGACACACAAGGAAAAGCAAAAACCTACGAAAAAAAAAATTGCGGTAAAAAAATCATTCTTTCCATGTTTCTGTTGTTTTTATTACGAATTATAAGTGGTAGTTATCAAACAATTACGATTTATAAGAGGTAAAGATTTTAGTTGAAAAAAAATATTACGAATTAGCGAGGGGACCAAAATGTATAAAAATTTTACGAATTAACGAGATTTTTTCAAGGGACCGACAGTTTATTACGAATTATCGGGAATTACGATTTATCGTGGTACGAATTATCGGGATTTTACTGTAATTCATTATATATGATCATAATAGTTATTACTACAGGTTTTTCATAGAAATGAGCGGGTTATCATAAAAAAACCGTAACTTTTGGATCTGTCGTCATTCCTACTAAAGGCTTTGTACAATAAAGACCTGTCAGTTATAGTTAGCTCTGTAATAACTATAATTACATATGTAAAAAAACCGACTTCAATGCAAAGATCTTATGTACCAGATTACAAAACCAACGCGATTTTGTGTTAGATCAAATGGTGTGCTTGTCTACAAATGGGATATCCGCCCGCAATTTTTCATAGTACCAAACCTTTCATGTCTTTTCAAATAAAATATTTTGAAAATCTGTCAAGAAATATCGGAGTTATGTGATAATTAATATATCTACCACTACCGCTACCACTTTGTCCGCCCGCTTTTCATTTTTATGAGATCAAACTGCAAGCAATTCATTTGAAACAAGAAAAAATAATAATTTTGAAAATTGGTTCATAAATGGAGGATTATGCGATAATCAATATTTCCGTGGGAAGGTAATGCACTGCAGAAAAAAGTATTTTGAAAATCGGTTCTGACAGACTTATTCTTGGTGGAGCAAATTTTCCCACCAATTTTTGGAAAAAAAATTATGCAACAAAACTGCAGGCAACCCCTTAAAAAAATGGGTTTACAAATGGCAGAGTTTTGATTGGGGGAGCGAATTTCCTCATCGATTTTCGAAAAAAAAAATTTTGGAACCAAACAGCAAGCAAACCCTTTCAAACAAAAAAGAACTTTGAAAATCTGTTCACAAATGACAGAGTTATGCCATTACAAACATAAAACACACACGAAATCATAACCTCCTTCTTTTTTTATGTCGGTTAAAAATTAAAGAAAACTACAAATACCTTTTTCAGGATGCTTTGGCATTTTAGAGGACTTTCTAGCGTAAGATCAATACTTATTAGGAGGAGACTGAAACCTTTCGAATGAGACAAAATTTATTAATATATGATGACGCGCTCTAAAGTTATTCAATCTTGAATATGACGAACATTTCTCAAAAAATGGCCGAGATACCCAAGTTTAGACGGCTATAAAAAGAAACCGTAAAAAGTATCGGACGTACATAATATGTTTAATATACATAATATGTATTCACCAAATTTGACATGCATTAACATATTTGGGGTATTCACAAGGTGTCTTATCATGTCATAATGTCATAAAGTGCTAATATTTTAAGATAGTTTAAAAACATTGTTGTTGTGCTTCAAACAAAAAAGTTCTAAAATAATAAGACTTTTTGTGCTGTGTTTATTATTTTGTCATAACTACACAGTAAAAATCTGAGCCGAACGGCCGAAACTCTTTCGTCGAGCCGTTGATAATATTTACACACCGCCGCCGTTGATATAAATGAATGTATGTAATATGCAATAAAGTATGTCCTAAAACTGTTCACAGTTTTATAACTCCACATTTAATTATATTTTTATAGCTGTGTAACAAGTAAAAAAAAATCGAGACATTTAAAAATATGCAAGTGAGAAAATTTTGTTTGTATACTTTAGCTGGCTGGAAGCCAACTAACGTTTTTCTACTAGCAGCCGCGTGGAAAATTAGTCGGCTCAGTCGTCGGCATGGTAGAATAATACAGGTAGTGGTGAAGCGTTAACGAACTTTTTTTTTGAGTTCGACTCTGTCAAAAGCTGTTTATGTTATACCAACACACACCCACACTACTGAAAAAAACATGGCGAAGTAAGCACACACATGGGAACATATACATTTTTTTTCAAATTTTCTTTTGTGCTTTTTGACAACCTCGAACATAAACAACAATAAAAAGCCGTGTTGTTTTTGCTGTTGTTGGGTTGTTGTAGCTTCGCTACTACTTGTAGTATAATTCTACCATGGTCGTCGGCAACAGCTGGTTTCGTTTATGTTTATGTATTTCACTTTCTCTGTGCGTTGAAATTTGTTTTTACTTTAATTAAAAACTAAGAGTTTAAAAGATATTCAGCTGGGTTTTATTTACTTTATTAATAAGTTGAATAATTTAAAAATAAACTGGCTATTATATAAATTTTGTCACTTGTTCTTAGCATTCTGATTTCAAGTATTTATAATTGCTTTTTTTTATCAGCTGATACAAATTTGAAATAGCACACTAACTTATGAGGGGTTGCTCATATATTTTCGTGTTATTATTTTAAAACATATGACTTTATGACTACCTTGTGAATCCCCCAATTATGTTTATGTACATATGTCAAATTTCGTGAAAACGGAAAGTTTTTTAAATATGAAGTGCCAAGCAAACGAAATACGTACAAAATTAGTTTTAATGGGATTCGACAAAAAAGACAAAATATGAAGCACCACTGATTGATCGAATAAATTTGTTCATTCTTCTGCAAGACTGCAAAAAACGTGTTAAGGAAATTGTTGCATTAGCAAAGAATTTTACACTTGAAAAACATTTTTTAGATAAAGATATTAATTTTTGAATTTTTTGTTTAGCGCCACCGTCAAAAAATAAAAGCACCAATATTAGACTAAAAAAGCACCGAGCACTAACTCCAAAATTTTTCGCATCGAAAAGTTGAAAAAGCACTAAAAACGGTGCGAAAAGCACTGAGTTGACAACGCTGCTAATATATTCAAAGTATGCTTTCGCTCTAGTCAGCCTAGAACCATATGTCTATGTCAACACTCTTTTCTCTACCGACAATTGTACTAGTTAAAATGTCGACAACTTTCCTTTTATGCGCGAGTAGGGGGATACGTTAGAGACAACAGTTCTAGTATATTTCTGGTGACATTGTCAACGAAAGCGTCAATAGTTTGTTTTCTTTTTTTGTTATGCTGTGCAGTCAATGGCAGAGTTGCAAGCCGAGCGGATTTTTGAATTTCAATTGATATTTTTTTAACTGAATTGATATTTTTTAATTTCGAACGAAAATTTTTTAATTTCAATTGATATGTTTTAAGATATAATCAGAAAAGGTATATATCGTCACAGAAAATGCAAAAAGCCCTACCTAACATTTTAAAAGTTTAACAGGAGAAGCATAAAACTTGTTTACATGAAAAAATATATTGATAGACGATATGTACCTGCCTGTTCTGTAAATCGAGTCGATTTCAAAACGATCGATTTAGAGAAATTAAATCCACTAATAGCAACATTTTTGCAGTTTCGTACTTTTTAGAGCTTCAATTATCATATCTGAAGTTAATTTACGGCCCTTTTCACAATGTATGGTTAAAAGCTAACGTCGACTTTAACGGCAAGTTTTGTATGCCGAACTTCCCGTTAAAGTGCACGTTAACTCTTAATCGTACATTGTGAAAAGGGCCGTTAATATATAATTTAAAGTACATTAAAGGGGGCATTATTTATTTTTGGAAAACAAGAAATTTACTCGGATTCGAATTGCAGAATAGGGTCGATAATTTCCAAAAATATTTCGGTCTAAATAATTTATTTAATTTTTAATAAAAAATAGTATTAAAAAAAATATATGTATATGTGTTTAAGTGTATTGCCCTAACCCTTATAAAATTGTAGACAACGGTCACTAAATTGTACTAGTGAATCTTTGGTTCAAATCTCTCCATATGGTCGTAAAAGAACTACCTCGTCAATAGTGCTAAAGTCGATTGGTAGATTTTCAATGATAAGCCTATGTTATATGTCATTAGGCGATTACATTGGCTGGGGTACACCTGGTCAGTAGTAGTATTGACCCTTATCAGTATCATAAACTAGCTCTCTATTTCGGAAATAGTCCTGTATAATTGCCAGTAGATATCCTGCGATGTCTAAACTGACTAAGGCATCAACAATATGCTCCCAGTTTGCCGTGTTGAAGGCATTCTTTACTTTTTACTTTAATTGTTGTTTTATTTTTATTTTATAGCATTTTAAATAAATATAGATAATAATTAACTATAATAATTGGTGTTAGTTGTGTTTATGTTAAAGTTAAATTTTTCAAGTATGTATTGTTTTTTTAATATGGTCACACTTCGCACACACAGTAAACTACTTTCTGCATTATAACAACTGTTACGTTTTCGTCGCTATTATGTTTCATACGACGAATTTACATAGCGAATTTTTATCGACGAATTCGTCGTGTTGGAAGAAATTCGTCTTTCGTCCCAGTTGTGTTCCTAGCATTAGTCATCAATGAGACAGCAACGAATGCACATGATGCGGATGCTTACATATTTTTTTAAGAATATTTATACAGCAAATACTCGCGTTTCATTTCCAATTGATTATGATATGCTAAAAATATTGCATCACATTTAAAGCACGTTTTATTATAGAAATAAATTCAGTAAAGTGCGATATGGACTCGTAAACCAGGCTTCGGTGCGAATACTTTATATATATATATAATATATATATATATTTATATATATATATATATATATATATATATATATATATATATATATATATATATATATATATATATATATATATATATATATATATATATATATATATATATATATATATATATATATATATATATATATATATATATATATATATATATATATATATATATATATATATATATATATATATATATATATATATATATATATATATATATATATATATATATATATATATATATATATATATATATATATATATATATATATATATATATATATATATATATATATATATATATATATATATATATATATATCGTCCCCTTAATAAAACAATAGTGTATAATTTTTTTGCCATTTCGATGCAGTTTAAAGTTTTTGTGTTATTAGACACATGGAAAAACAGTAATATTTCAGGAAATAATCGATGTTTTTAAATATGTGGTGGAATAATCAGGCTACTAGTAGATGATATTTCATTAATTTACATGTGCTTTAATTGCAAATAAATGGGATTCAAAGTACCATGATGTCACTTAAGCTATTTTATTTGTTTTATAATATGTATGAAAATCACTATACACTATTTTATTTTGTATGGTATACACTATTTTATTTGATTCTTTTACACCATTTATCACCAAATACTTTTAATTTGTCGGACAAATGTTCATGCAGTAAAACAAAGTAATCGTGCTTAACAATCCATTTTATTCATAGTTCACAGTCATTTTTGGTATTTCAATGACACGTTGTTAATTGTTTTGCAATAAAATTTTACACAGTTTTAATTAATTAAAAAACACATGAATAAAAGGCAATATTCATCTACGGAAATATCCTCCTCCACATCAGGCTCTTCCAAGCAATTTTTATTTCCCCCGAGTTGAAGATTAACATAAAAAGAATGAAATTCTTTGGGAATGACATTTTTGGAACACATTGTACTTTAAGGATATATATTTGTTAGATTTAGACAGATTACCGTACAATTCTGTAACAGTTTTTAATTTTTAAATGTGTACTATATAAGTAAATATGTATGTATGTGTGAAATTATACTTTATTTTTACACATGTACATTTCAGTTCTATCTGTCCCGGTAACACCAACGGAAATACCTCAGGATGATGAAGATGATGATTGGGATGACGATGACGAGTCTTCCGAAGCTGATGATGACGGACGTGTTTATAAAAATCCACGCAATTCACCATCGTCCGATTGCCCGCGTGATGAAGAGCAGGCAACGTTACTTGGCCAAAAGTGTTTAAGAAAATGTTCTTCCGATGAAGACTGCAAGAGCAAGAAAAAGAAATGTTTATGCGATGGTGTATGTGGCATGTCATGTATCAAACCAGGTACTGATATGTTTTATTTATTCATATTTTGTAGCCAAACTTTCATTTTTATATTAAATCAAATTGTTTTTTTTTCAATTATCTGTTCGATTATAGATAGGGAATGTCCGGAGCTCGCTCAGCCAACGTTGGGTCAAGTTACCGTTGGAGGACGACATTTTGGTGCCAGGGCATCTTACTCTTGTCCCCATGGCTATCATGTGGTGGGCTTACAAAGCCGTTTATGTCAAGCCGATGGTAATTGGGCAGGCGCGGAGCCAGCTTGCAAACAAAATAGTACGCTATAACTTAATTTTATACTTACTTTGTACATTGAACTGGTCCAAGTATATATGCAGATATTACTTTTCTGTCTTATTAAGTCCGCCCCTATTCCATCATCAAAAATTATTATTGGAACGATCGGATTATATATACAGGTCGTTATAATATTCGACTTTCATGCGAAATTTATGTTTGATCTCAACGTATACATTAAGATATCTCCACGCATATATTAAATTTGTATATCTGTACATATGTATGTATATATCATTTTTATCTCCGCAAGGCTGTTCTTTAATCGTAAGAAGTTTTATATGTACATATGCCAAAAGTTTTGAATTTTATATGATACTGGCTAAAACCCCTGTGCTTCGCTACACAATCACCCTGTTATCGTAGTTTTGCTTTGTTGTTGTGTTAGTGTATTATTTCGTTAGCTTTTTTCACAATATCCTCTTTGAGATGGGAACAAAAAGAAAACTTTTAAATTTAATTTTTTTATTTAAAATTATTTATTTTAAACTATGGTAATAGAATAAAATCTTACAGGTTTTGGTTTCTCGAAATATCTTAAAGTAAAATGTTGCTTATATATGGGAAATGTCTCGCTAACTTGAGACATTGAAAAATTAATAGCCTATTGTTTCTTCTAGACCACCACTAATAGCCCACTTGTTCAATTCGGAAATTTTTCCAGGGACAAATGCACAATATCAACAGATTTATCCCTACAAAATTTCAAGCTTCTTCTGATATTAGTTTTTAAGATATCTCAATATAAATATATTATATTTATAGGAGGTGCCACACCTACTTTTTGTAGGACAACGCGCATGATATGCTTTACTCACACAGAAGTTAGTTTCTTGCTGATATTCTAAAATAAAAAAATTAAGATATTCTACAATAAAAAAATGTATAAACAAAATTATATCGCACACGTCCACTAGGGTGGAGCGCCGGTGTATATAGGTAAAAAAGTCATCCAATCGATTTCGAATACCTCCAGAATGTTGCATCTAGCCAAATTATATTCAAAAAATTTTGTTTTGTTAAGTTGCTTCATTAAAACATAATACACTCAAAAAAAAGTTTGAACTAGATTTAAGTTAGACATGAACTTAATTTTAGTAAATGACATTTTCTTGTTTTGAGTTAAAATTAACTTAAGAATAAGAACTTTAACTTAAAACAAAGAAATTGTACTTCTCGGAAGTATAAGGAAAATTCTTATAAACTTGAAAATATTTCACAAGTTTTCTTAATTATCCTTACTTAAATGAAGTATATAATTACCTAGACTAATTACAAATGTTCATACATGCACTAAAAACCTCGTAATAGTAAAGATATTTTATCTTTAAATTAAGTAATTTAAATTTTGTATGAAAAATATGAAATGTAGTAAAACGCTTTCTTATATCTGGTTTAACTTTTTTTTTATCAATTTAAAAGAAGTATGTCGAGTTCTTGGTTTTATAGACAAATTTACGTTAAAATAAAGAAAATTTACTATTTTTCTATACTATTTACTTGATTTCAAAAACGTAAACATAATACATCGACTACTAAAATTTAAGAAATATATATAAGTATTTTAAATAAGAATATTTGTTTCTTAGATATCAATGAAAAAACAAACAGTTAACTGAATTTAAGTTAAATATTAACTTAGTTTTAGTTCATGAAATTTCTTTGAACCAAGATCAAATTAACTTCAGATGAGAAATTTAACTCACTTAAAGAAAAGGATATATACTTAAATAAAGACTGACAAATATTCCAATAAACTAAAAAAAATTCCCTCGATTTTCATTAATTATTTTTACTTAAATTAAGTACATTTTCTTCACTCAAAAAAGACACATACTAAAATTAAGTAAAAAATTTCTTTCAAAACTGTTTCTAATTTCAAGACAATTTTTACTAAAATCTAATAAAAATTACTTGATATGAGGAAAAAAATAGTTCATATCCTTAAAAATATGTCAAAAATGTACACAAAAAATTTCTTACATTTAAGGAAATGCTTACTGACTTCAAGGAAATATTTACTAAAAATAAGAAAATGCTCGAATAAAGTTTAGGAAATAATTATTTCATAAAATTTGCCTTACTTATAAGAAGTAATATACAAAAATAAAGGAAAATTTCCTTAAAAATAGTTCAGATAAATTAAAAAAAACATAAATTGAATTGAAGATTGGGACTAGTCAAAATATACTTAATTTTAGAAAAATATTTACTAGTTTTAAGTATTTTTGAGCTAAATTATAGGATATATTATTTCAGATATATTATGTAGAAATTAAAAAATATATAGAAAAATTTACTAGTTTTGAATAATTACTAGTTCACAAATTTTCAACTTTGTGTGATCACCTCAGAAATGAAATGTTTTCTAAGGTAATTTGGGGTCACTGAACACGAATATGACATTCATATATTTCTCTTAAGAACCGTTTTCGAGATATTGGCAAAAAACGTGTTTTTTGCAGTTTATAAGGCTATTTCCAAAAATCTGGAGTACTCTTTACTTGAATTGAGAAAATTCGATATGATATGCTTTTCCTCTTTCAGTCCATATTCAAAATGTTTTGATCGGATCAAAATTTAATGAGTTACAGGTCTTTAGATTTGAAAAAACTTTGTTTTTACAAGTTTTTTTAATTTAATATTTTAAGACGCTCCAGTAAGGCAAAATAAATGTTTAAAATTTATTTTAAGCCCACATCTTAAAGAAAATTTTATTCCAAATATAGCAAGCTTAAAATTAGTTACATCGGACCAAATGTGAGAAAGTTACAACATATTTAGTGAACACATAAAAATTTTAATTTGCATTCGTTGTTCCTCAGGTCAGTACAAGTTTTTGCTTCCATTCCATTACTTTTACTCGTTTGAAAAAGAAATGTCGACATATCGCATATCAAAGTTACCAAAATTATTTGTAGTTTTCAACACTGTATTCAGATTATTATTATTAAAATTTTTATCAAAGACTTACGGCAAAACAAGTGGAAAATTGTTGCTATGTGGTGTTTTGTGCATATGTATTACATTTTTTCTTAATTCTATAAAATTGTTCATTATTGATATTTTCCAATGAAATTTTGCAGTTATATAGGAATTTATGTGAAAACTATGATTTGTTTCTCATAATCATTAGAATTCCTAAGAAAGTTCCAATAAATCTAAAAAATATGTAGCTTTCAAACGGGTGCATGCCCACCAAAAATTGTAAACTCGATTAAGTTGTTTTTCTAAAATCATGTCTGTGAAGACACCTTTTAGACATGTATATAATAATTATTTGATCCTTGAGACAAAATTTTATAGAGAAAATAATTATGGTGCTTTTTTGGGCAAAAATTGTCATAAATTCAAAATATTTCAATTTTCAAATTAAGATTGTATATTTTCCTACTCTGAAAGAATACTTCCATCAACTATTTTTTAACTATTCGAAATTTCGTCACGTAAGTAACAAAGAAATAATTGTCACAATCGGTTGTTATTTGGATCCGATATCTTAAAAATACTGGACCAAGGATTTGAAAAATTTAGAAATTTTAATATTAAAATAAGTGTACCTCACTAACTATACAAGATATTTGTTTAACCAAAGTCTTTTTTAGAACTTTACAAGGTATATAAAAAACGCAAAAAATTTTATTTTTTTCAAATGTCGAGTCTTGTAATTCAGTGAATTTTTATCTGATCAACACAGTATAAATATGAGCTGAAAGAGGAAAAACATATCTATGCAACAATGCCAAATTTGCTCAATTCAAGTAAACAGTACTCAAGATTTTTGGAAATATCTATACAAACTGCAAAAAAACTAGTTTTCCGCGAATATCTCGAAAACGGTTCTTAAGAAAAATAATTTAATGCCTTATTCGTATTCAGCAGCCCCAATTTAGCTTAAAAACATCTCATTTTTGAGGTGCATTTTTTTTGTGAACCAGTGTTATTTACTAAACATTAGAACTTGATATACTTTAACTTTTTAGCTTGAACCAAAATTATTTTCACTTAACTGAAAACTTTCAAATTTGTATTTACAACAAAGTATGCTTTGATTTTTAAATTAAATTCTTTTCAGTAAAAAATATACTTCTTAGTCGTTTAGAAGTACTACGGCTTGTTTATTTTTTATTTTATTAATATTTACATTTAGTATACGAATTGACTGAAAACAATTATATAGAAACGATAAATGTTATTTTATACATATTAACATTACTTCTTATAAAAAAAACCTAATTTTAAGTGAACGGCTTTACTCAAAAGTAAGGCAAAAATAAAATAGTGAATTTGTTTTAGCATATTGTGTTTTTTAATAAATAAAATTTATTATGTTCTTTTTTTATAAAAAAATAATGTTAATATGTATAAAATAACATTTATCCTTTTTATATAATTGTTTTCAGTATCCAGAAGAAGAACACCGAAATATTGAAAAAATAAAATAATAATTACATATGTACCTTTAATAAAACAGAAAAGAGTTTTTATTTGAAGTTACCCTAGACCTAGAGCCTGAAAAACACAGAGTTAATTTAAAACATAATAAGGTCGAATTAAAATACACTAAACTAATAAGGTTTTCAGGACCGTTCGTGGAATATTAAGTGAATAATCCAAAATGGTGTAAATTTTGCATATATGTATTAAATGTTACTATACCCTGCAAAAATCGCGACTAGTCCATACATGCGTGTAAGGACTACTCCATAATGGACCAGGACTAGTCCCAAACTACCCCAAACGTGGTCCATTTACCATTGCGACGTCCTAGGACCGGACCACGTGGTGCATTACATCGGACTAACCCAAAAACTAGACCATGGAGCACCTACAGGGGCTAGTTTTTAAACTACCCTATGTCACTACTCCATGGTTCACAAACAGAAAACTAGTTTTCACTTTGTAGTCTATGTAAACGATTTTCCCTCTGCTTTAATAAGTCTCCTTATATGATGCCTTTTTGAATTCTTATAAACAAAATTCACTTTTATTTATTTTTTCGCTTTTACCGAAAAAAATAAACTTTTAATTACAAACATTCATTATAACCAAAAATAAACTTTTGTGTCATCAGGGCTATCATGTAGCTGGTAATTGATGATATTTTATGATATAACATTCTTGGCAACACTATATTTCGTGCTAAAACACGAACATTTGTTTGAAAGTAGTCCATAGCTGCATTACATAGGACCATGTTGTAACTAGTCCATATCAGCTAAAATGGTCCACGTAGACCAATAATTTTTGCAGGGTACCTTTCAAACAAGAGCTGCTAGGAAAGAAACTAATGGGGCCATCTTAATCAGCAGATGAAAATATATAAGGATCAGCTATTTTTGTTAAACAACAAAATCAATGTTCCGTTGTGTTATAAAACCTTAAAAATTTACAACACTTAAGCTGAAAGTCCATAGCACGCGTTACACACGTTAACGCGTTATAAGCGGCTGTCAAAAAAGTAGAATTAGTGTAAATGTATCTGACGAGTTACATAGCGCGAAGCGTAAAACGCTTGACGCGAAGAGTATGTTTACTTTCTACTTTTGTATGCGTCGCATGCGCCATGAAAAAATGACACCTGTTTTTGATAGGCAGGGATGACTAATTATATTATATTTTCAATGTTATCGATAAATATGTTTGTATGGTGTATTATTTTTTAAATTTTTTTTTACAAAACAGATGTCTTTAATAAAAAAACCCTATCGCAATAGAGTTTACAAATGTTTTCAAGAATAAAATACATTAAAATAAATTTTTTAACACAATTCTTCCATCAACAAAATTTTCAATTTATTTATCGATTAATTATATGTAATAAGTATCGTCTCTGTAATGTTTATTAATTTTATCAATTTATCTTTATACTTTATTCAATATTGTACTGACACAATTAAATTTACATTAAAGTCAAGAAGAGCCGACAATATGTTGGAATAGCTCCCGCTGAGTTAAATAACCACTCACTTCCCGTTCCAAATACAAGGGACGCACCCTAAACCGTCTCGTTTTATTTTGGAGCTTTGAGTATGCCCTTGTTGCACAAAATATTATATTTATAAACTCAATAAATTCCAAAAATTCTTTTAACATTTCAATTAACATTTTTGAAAAAATTATTTTTATTTGATAAAAATATTTACACTACAGCTGATCAAAGGCTGATGAAAGGCGTCTAAAGTATGAAACACACAAAACGCGCAACGCACGAAACGCGTGTTATGGACTTTCAGCTTTACATATAAAGCGTAGTATGCAGCTCTGAATGAAATTCAGGCTGCCATAAGAAGTATGTGTAAAAAAAAACATACTGAAATTCAGGTTGGTAAATTTCTTAAAGAAATTTTCGTTTACTAGTACGCAGTTCCAAAAGAAAAGTACACGGAATTTTGGCATTTATTGTCTATTACAGGCATGCTATAACAATAAATGGAGATTTTTTCAGTCAACTGAAACAAAAACTAATGTTCAGACAATTGTTTGGTCACGTAATTTTTGACATTTCTAGTTTTTCGTACATTGTAACTAATTTTTAGTGCTTTTGTGTGTTGTAAATTAAAAAATATATAAATTTGTGTGTATGCAAACAAAATTCTCTAAAGAAATCTACACAATTATTTTTCCGTGTAGAAATAAATGCAAAACTCCAAACCTGAATTTCAGTGAGAACTGCATACTACGCTTAAACGAGCAAAATTTAACTCGTACAACAATTTCAAATACATATGTATGTATGTTCATAATCACACGCGCCACGAGCGGAACTTTTTAAATTACGCACATTTATTCACTAAAAATATATCTTTACACAATAAATTGACGTAAAGCAAGAAAACTTTAAACTTTTTACTCGATTCGTATACTAAATGTAAATACTAATAAAATAGAAAAAATTAAACAACTCGTATTACTTCTAAACGACTAACAAATATATTTTTTACTGAAAAGAATTTAATTTAAAAACCAAAACATACTTTTAAATACAAATTTGAACATTTTCACTTAAGTGAAAATAATTTTGGTTCAAGCTAAAAAGTATGTACTTTAACTTTCTAATGTTTAGTAAATAATTATTCAAAAATAGTAAATTTTTCTATATATATTTTAATTTCTACATAATATTTCTGAAATAATATATCCTATAATCTAGCTCAAAAATACTTAAAACTAGTAAATATTTTTCTAAAATTAAGTATATTTTGACTAGTCCCAATCTTCAATTCAATTTATGTTTTTTTTTAATTTATCTGAACTATTTTTAAGGAAATTTTCCTTTATTTTTGTATATTACTTCTTATAAGTAAGGCAAATTTTATGAAATAATTATTTCCTAAACTTTATTCGAGCATTTTCTTATTTTTAGTAAATATTTCCTTGAAGTCAGTAAGCATTTTCTTAAATGTAAGAAATTTTTTGTGTACATTTTTGACATATTTTTAAGGATATGAACTATTTTTTTTCTCATATCAAGTAATTTTTATTAGATTTTAGTAAAAATTTGCTTGAACTTAGAAACAGTTTTGAAAGAAATTTTTTACTTAATTTTAGTTTGTGTCTTTTTTGAGTGAAGAAAATGTACTTAATTTAAGTAAAAATAATTAATGAAAATCGAGGGAATTTTTTTCGTTTATTGGAATATTTGATAGCAAAAGGAGAGCGATTGTATCAAGTTTGTTTACTGAAGATTTTTAAGTGAATCAATTCGTTAATGTCGTTGCGTTTATTCTCATTAATTTTTTTAGTCTTTACATAAACATTCAGACTTGATTATGATGATCACACTACACAAACCATTTTGTTTAATATTTTTTAGTATTTTTAGAATTGTTTTATAAATTCAGACAAAAATTAGTTTGATATTTTTCAGAAAATAAAGTAGATCTTTTTGTTTGATCTAGTAAATTTCTTTGTTTACAATTTGTAAATATTTTTAGACAAATTGTTTTATAGATTTAAACAATTTGTTCACTGAAAAATGCGTTTTCTTTCAATAGAATTGTTGACATATTTTTGTCTTTATTTACAAATTTATTTGTAGGTGCGTTTCTAGGCAAAATATTTACTATTTCACTGAATTTCTTTACTGAAAATTAAATTTAGTTTTTTCTGTGTTGTCATTACAAAACTTTTTTCCAGCATAGTATTATTAATTCAGATTTTATTAATGATACTAACCAGAAGAAATTGTTTTTAGAATCACAATACCTTGCATTTTATTAAGTTTTTATCTCTCCTGAGAGATTATTAAAAATGATGTTAGGCCTCTTTGTATTTTATATGACGATATATAGATTTATGCTATACATACCCACACAGATATTGATCGATTTGTCTGAATTTTGAAATAAATGTCTTTTTTACGGTTGGACACTAGCAAGCTTTTGAATGTTTTTATATTTTGGACTATATGGTTAATGGAAAATCTCTAAATTATAGCGACAGGCAGCCTTGTGGAGCGCATGGTTTTACGTTTTGGACTAGTCTAATGTACATATTTATATACATTATATGTATGTATGCATATTAAACTTTAACACCTTTAGTATATTGCTTGAAACCACCTCAAATTGAACATGCTCGTAACTCTGCTCTTCCCGAACAAGAGACATTTGACCTTGATTCAACCGTACAATACCATTGCCATACAGGTTATGTCACAAACGGTTTTCCTCGTGCCAAGTGCCTAGCAATTGATGGTCAAGCTAGTTGGTATGGACCCGATATACAATGCGAACGTATGATTATAATTAAGATAATGTGTCTTCAATTGATCAATAACAACACTGATTATTTATTGTAGCTCGTTCTTGCGGTCAGCCACCAGATCCGGCAAATGGATGGCACTCGGGAGAATGTTATACATACGGATGTAAAATCACCTATAACTGTGGTACAGGGTATGAGTTGGTTGGAAAACATGAACGCACCTGTCAATCGGATGGATCTTGGACGCCAAAGGAACTGCCAACTTGTGTC
>OY101449.1:51321026-51446026 GCA_956483635.1 Panzeria rudis | reverse complement strand
GTCACATATTAACTAATTTCAGTCAAATTTGTTGAGAGTTGGGCTAGTATTGTAGTAAACGGCACTAAACAAATTCCATGCATCTGGATCTAGGACCTATCACATAGTATTTAAATAATATTAATTGTCTCCCTCCAATGAGACCACCATGTCACCCAGGAACCACTCCCGTAACTTTATTTAGATACTTACTCCAGCTTAAGTGATATTTATAATTTTGAAATGGTGCTAGCCTGTCATGCTGGAGGTTGTCGGATCGAATCCCATCAAAGATTCTGCTTAAAAATAAAATACAATCTCTACTTGAGTTTGTAACAATTAAAAAACAAATAAACTTTCAATTCTTAATCAATAATTACAGGAAAATGTCGGAATAATATTTATATATAATCTATATTATTCTACACTGATTAGGTCTTCATAAAATAGTTCAGTGTCAAGTCGCAAGGTGCATACAAAGTACCAATTAATGCCATCCAAGGCCAGTTCCACATAAAAGTGACTGGCCAGCTTCATAGGAAGTGTTAGAAAACGGACTGGTCCCTACCACCTGAGGATCGGTAACGTGACTTGTTTTGTGTCAGTTCCATTTACCGCAAGTTTGGCGTTTGACTCTGAATTCATTAGCTTTTGCATTAATTTGAAAACAGTTTTGTTAACAACTCGCGACCTTATTATTGGTTTAGCCCATATGCCAAAAAGTCGGAATGGAGAAAAACAACATAGAAGATTTACATAAAGTTTTCCCAAAATATATCCGTGCAAGTTAAAAAAATTCGTGCACAAAAATATTTGTTTCTTATCTGTAAACCGTGTTATTTCAAAATCGTGTAAAAAAAACGCGTAAAAAAGAGTTGGTGTATGTACAAAAAATTACCGAATTACAAATATAACTTTTATTTAATTAAAAGCTCGTGAATATTGACTCAAAACTACTCAATACTTTATTGGTTTTCTTGAATTGATGAATGAAATTAAATAAAAGTTTTAAAAATGCAGTTCTGCCTGAATTTCAGGTTTAAAATTTTGTATTTATTTCTACACGGAGTAATAGTTATGTAGATAAATTTGTTTTTATGCACGCAAATTCACTTATATTTATATATAAACAGAGAATAGATACCACGCGTGTGCTACTACGCAAAAAAAAGAAAATTGGGTATCTGCTAGCACCAAAAAGCTTTCCAAGTCATTACAAAAATAGTCAACCAAAAACCGACACGAAACCGGAAAAAACGGATTTTAACTCGGGCTTCAAACCAGTTGTAGACTTTGAAAGCATTTAAGCTATGTTCGTGTTCGAAATCGGGTCTATAACCATCCTCGCATTATGGCCTTTCTAATGGCACCGGTTTGGGATACATCGGTTGGGTGATTTCGGGGTCTATAACGGACTAACATACATAGGTAGAAACATTTTTTGTATTTTATATATATATAGACTAGTGATGTTACGAATATCAATTTTTAGTATTCGCGAATACAAATATATGCGCCAATATTCGCCGAACACGCATACGAATATTTAAGTATGTATTTAATTTTTAAAAAAGATTTAGTTCAGCTTGAGGTCCGTTTAATAAATTGAAAAACTCCTGATTTTCATTTTATTTATTTTAATATTTTATTTTCCCGATATTTCGATCAACTTCGTTGATCATCTTCAGGGGAATCTAAAAATATATACAAAAACACAAGTGAAAAAACAACACAAAATATAATAAAAATATAATTACAAAAAGGTAAATTGGAATTAATTGTATTGTAAATTTACATTTTTGAAAAATAAATAAATAAACTTTTAAGTAAAAAGCGTTGTTTAGGCTTTACTTTAATCAGCCCTTATCAATATCCAAACAAACACTATTTTTGTTTTGGTCTATATTTGTTTATCGTGCTTCTATATATCTGCGCGCATTTTTCTACATATATAATAAATGTACATATATAATAAATGTACCAGCTGACAAGAGGCTAAATTATAAGAGCGATGTAGAAAAGCCTAAACAACGCTTTTTACTTAAAAGTTTATTTATTTATTTTTCAAAAATGTAAATTTACAATACAATTAATTCCAATTTACCTTTTTGTAATTATATTTTTATTATATTTTGTGTTGTTTTTTTCACTTGTGTTTTTATATATATTTTTAGATTCCCCTGAAGATGATCAACGAAGTTGATCGAAATATCGGGAAAATAAAATATTAAAATAAATAAAATGAAAATCAGGAGTTTTTTTCAATTTATTAAACGAACCTCAAGCTGAACTAAATCTTTTTTAAAAATTAATTAAATAAAAGGTTCTACTAAAATTACACAATAATTAAGTATGTATTTAACATTATTATGGCATTCCGATGACTAAATTTTAAATTATTAACTTCGCACTTGAATGCCAGTACCGAATTTTTATTTTATTTTGATAGACTTTCAGGTTTAGTGATTCTCTCTCTAATTGCGCTTTTACTTAGTAATGCATTGTTGCTTGGGATAAAATATTTTCGCAGTTGCTGCAGCTTCCTCTGATATGATTTTTCACTTATATTATTTATGATACTTTTTTTTATTATTCTTAACTTTATTGGTCACAGGTGGGTTATAATGGATATCAAACTGTTTAGCTTCCCACTCCTTATTATAATAAGCAGAACGAAAATATCTCTCTCCTAGTTTCTTTAAATCTGAAGCAAAAAGGAATAATTGCTTAAGTCAACTTAAGAAAAGTAGTTTTTTGGAATGTTTTTACGTTACTGCTAAGAGATTCATAAGCTTATATGATATATCCCAGTAAAAAAGTTGCTTCCAATAAAGCAGGGTTCTACTATTATGAAATAAAAGTAGCGCTGACAAACCTGCTGATATCGCTGCTGATTTTTGTATGGCGAGTTCCCGGATTGGAGTACTACATTTTTGCTCACAAAAGCGCTTTTGAAGCGCTGAAAATCATCAACATTTTCAGCCCTAGAACTGAAAATATATGAAAAAAAATGATTCGATGTGGATTGGCGTCGTTAACGCCATTTTGAATTTTTCTTATTTCGATTCTTTATTTTTATTAATTTCATATTTTTACTCAATGTTTGTTATTTTAACTTCAACTAGTATCGAACTAAGAACCTTCAGGTTTGAAGTCCAACGTGCCAATCACTCGACCAAAGACACTGTTGCAAAACGGCAGCAAGAAGCTTACTCTTCATTCTCGCTTAAAAACCCGCTTTCGATCAGCACTATAAAATCAGCTTTTTTGTATAGCTAGTGCACCAAGCTTTTTTATAAGTAAAAAGCAAATACTTTTCTCGCTTCAAAATCCGCATTATTGTGACGCTATGAAACAGCTTCTGAACAAGCTCATATTTTAAAGCGAATTATAAAGCGCTTTGTTTCTTTAGTGCTTCAAAAAACATGAAAATGTTTTACTGGGATTTCTTGTGTGACCCTTCCTAGTTTAGGTATAGTTGGAGCGACTGCAACCTTCTACTTAATGTGTTAATATTTAAGGAATAACACACAGTGTTAAAGCAAAATTTTCTTAAGTCGACTTAAGCACTTCTTCCCTATTACCACAGATATGCCTCATGCATTTCAGATATATTTTCCAATTTATTGCTGATAGATGATGTACTTTGTTCAACTAACTGCAGCGAACGCATTTACTGTTTGTATATTATGATTGGAATTATCTTGATATTTATTTGACCCATTTGTATTGCATTACATATTAAGGCCAAGAACTTTTTGATAATTATAATAAGAACTTTGTCCCACACATTAATTTGAGTTACTTGATCAGTGAAAACTTTTTCCAGCTTCTCCAACTCTAATGTCAATTTCTTATTTTAGTTATTTATTAATAACACTGTGGTAGTCAAAAATTCTGGCAAAAGTTCTGATAATCGATCTTATATAATTTTAGGGTAAGGAATCGAGTGCCGCTCACTGTTTCTCCAGATTGGCTCAAATTTTCAAGATATTTGTATTTTATTATTTTTCTTTGGATACCCTATTATTCATTTAGGATCAATCTGATATGCAAATTATGTATGTGAACAGAAAACGGTATTGTACCTATGTTTACATAATATAAAATACAAAAAAGCAATACACCATCTATTTTATTAATTTTTCCCAGCCATTTTTGGTGTTTTTTTAATTTTGACAATTTTCTTCTATTTTCTTACTGTTATTATATTTATTACTGACATTTTTACTCAAAATCAAGTCAATCATAAAACATATCATTAAAAATCATAAACAATCAGGAGAGACCTAGTTAAAAAAATCATTGAAATGTTCATTTGAGCTACCGGCGAAAATAGCTAGAAAATAATAAAATGGATCTTATATAACAGGGAACGGCGCGATCACACCGCAACCATAATACACCGCATATGTACCTGAGTCTGACAATAAGTACTAAAACAAAAAATACTTAAGTATAATGCATTAAACACATTCGCCACAGCAGGCTACAAACTACAACCTGTCAAAAATAGAATACATGTGTGTATATGAAAATGATTATTTTCACGACTGTACGGCTACATGACTGCAGGTTGTTGTCCATGCTACTTCTGTGGTGTAGTCAAATTAAACTAATTTCTATTTTTGTTGGCTACAAAACAAAAACAGTGTTGACAGTATAACAAAATCTGTAAAGCAAATTAGTGATTAGAAATATTTTTTATTGAAAAATATAAAAGAAACTTACAAAATTTAAATGTTATAATATATATGCATCAAGTATTTTTAAATAAATAAACTATTTGTTTTGTTATATAGAATATTGACTTAAGTCAAAAATACCAATTTCATTGAAAATTAAAAAAATCACAGGGTAATAGCCCTTTTTAACCTAATTCCGGAGTTACGGGGTTCAAAACTTTAATATATTATTGATCATAAGTCCTACAATATAGAACGGATTTAAACGATATATACTACGTTTATACGCACTGGTTATATGCAAATAAAACTGTAAATTGTTGCCATATAATTGTTTTATTGCGACTTATTAACTTACGAAAACTATTCACGATTAACGCACTATTTGCAAATAAAATGATTGGTGCTGGGTGCACCGCTTTGTTAATAAAAAGCAATAAATAGAAAAATATTTCGCGAAAAATATTGATAGAAGAAAATAATGACAATTAAAACAAATAATTGTTTGTTCCTTTATACATTTCAACTATTTTTTTTGTAAAATACAAACGTCTTCTATAAAAGTGCTACCAAGTTTTTTTATTTTGATATGCCATATAAATAGTATACTTGAAAGCTATCATCGATGAAATTCATCAGTTATGGCACTTAAACTCTTAAACTCATCTTTAAAGTACCATAGCTTAAGTATTTCATAGGTGACATCTTTCAACTATACACCAATAAAAGCATGGAAAGTTCTCTATAAAACTATACATATGTATAGTATATATGAACTATGCATATGTACCGTTGCCTGAAAAGTCAGATAAACAAATTTTTAAATTGCATTTCACTCGGAATGGGTTAATTGTTTTAAAAAATTTGTATACCAGTAGAAAGGTATTTTAGATAAGTTTAAAGTGATATCCATATGAACCGCGTAACTCCGGAGCCAAAAGAGACCAAAAAAAAATTACACTAAAATTATAAGGTTAAAAAAAGCTACTGCCGCATAAGTTTTTTTTTAATTTTCAACGATGTTGGTATAATTGACTTAAGTCAATATCCTATTTTATTAAACAGAAAAAAACATAAAAAAATTTAAGTATGAAAAGTGCCATAACAATCAATAGGTTTTAAAGAAATAAATTGATTTGTTTTTACATTTTGCAAGATGTAAAAACATTTTTAATTAGGGGTTTTTTTATACAAGTAAAACTTTTGAAAGTGGCACCACTGAAATATGTACTGCAATAACAACCTGTCAGCTGGTTACGATGTAGCTGCCGCGTTCAAAGTAATTAAGTAGCTGACTACCCGACGACGATTGCTGCCAACAGCATTTGTAGTCGTGTAGCCGTGTAGCCTGCTGTGGCGAATGTGTTTATAGCATTACTCTTAATTTTATTAACTGCGTATAGTCATAATTGTTGCACAAATAATCCGTACGCACATATGTATATTTGCTTTCAAATAAGTATAAGTATATCCGATTCCAACACACAAACGCATCTGTACTTCATTTATGCGAAAAACTTAAATACTCTACAACTATAAATAGAAACGCACATAAGTATTGAAAGTATTAAATATACGTTTGTGTGTATGAAAAAGATGTAACACATGAATTGGCTGTTTGAAAACATTAATCAGGTATGGGACTATTCCTTTATTTTCAATTAAAATAACTTTTATGTTTAAATTACAAATTTATACATACATAAAAAAGAGCATTTCAAATAAAATATTTTTTGTCAATATTGAAATATTATAATTATACTTATATAGGGTTTTTCAACAAGAACTTTGTTTTTCAATTGTGGCAACACCAACAACATGATAGTTTTGACATTTAGTTTTTTGACGTATTCGTAGTAAATGCATTGGCAATTGTTACAATGAGTTCAATTTCGAAAATCGCATTAAAATAATTAAAATCCACTATGAAAATGGTGGTTCTGTTAAAGTTACATTTCGTAAAATTCGTGATATTTTCGGACAACATAATCGTCCTTCTGGGACCGCTATTAAGCAAAATTCCCGCAGTTGGGCTTCTAATAATCCTAGAGCGATTATTGAAAAGCCTTTGCATGCCCAACATGTGACTGTATGGTGCGCTATGTGGTTTGGAGGCGTGATTGGGCCGATTTTTCGAAGATGAGTATGGAAATGCGGTAACGGTCAATGTTTCACGCTATCGCGAGATGTCACACAGCCAATGAAACGATAAATTTATTGCAAACCAAATTTCCCGATTGCATAATTTCACGAAAATCAGATGTTAAGTGGCCAGGCAGATGATTTACCACTGGATTATTTTTTGTGGGACTATGTTAAGGACAGATGCTATACAGAGCCAATCGAATCGATTGCAGCCTTAAAACTCAAAACCCGTGATGTGATTAACGAAATAGACCCGCCATTTTGCCAAAAAGTGATTAAAAACTTTGATGAAAGAGTCGACATCTGCATTTTCCAGATATCATTTTCATTCATAATTGCCTTCGTAATACAATAAAAATTTAAATCATTTTCATCTAAATTTTCTGTTTTATTTTGTTTTAGAAAACAAAGTTCTTGTTGAAACCCCCTTTATTTCTTTTCCACTAACTAAAGTGCTTCTTCTTTTTGCTGCGGGTGGGTTTTTATTTTACTTCTTAAAATTTGGAAGCCAAAATTCCCCACAAAATTATTGGTAACTCATTCTTAGATTATTTTTACTAAAATTACAAGAAAAGAAAATCAAGTAAAAAAATACGTACTTCTAAGAGTAATAATGTTAAATTCATACATACAGAAAACGGTAATAAAACAATTAAGTTTTGACCCGTTTGTTCTTGTAAAAAATGCTCAATGACTTCATTTGTACAAAAATAGGTATAAATAGAAATCAAACCAAAATAAAATTGCTCTTGGGACTTCCAACGAAATACATAAAGGAACACTGTTTGCATTTCGCACTTATGCGATTTGGGTTTCATTTCAAAACAAACACTCCCAATGACCTGACTTCTACAAAAAATGGTTACTATAAAAATTAAACAACAACAACATACATACATACTGGTGATAGTGAAACTCAAAAATATACCCACACAGCAATAACACTGTTAAAATTTGTATGTGTTTTAATGAAATGCGTTTTAATGAAAATCACCCTTTTCAACAGGTAGGGCCTCAATGCTTTTGTTGTTGTCAAATTAGAAAACAAAATTCTTGATAAATAATGAGACCATCAGTTTATAATTTCTATGCATCTGTTTGCGACTTTGTTTTGCACAAAAAAAGGGAAAAAATAAATTCCATTGACAAAAACGAAATAAAACATGCACACTTGCTGGACAAAAGGATTAATGAATATGAAGCGATGGATTTTCCCGCAATCATATACAGCAAGGTGCTTGCATATTGGTATGACTTCTTTGGAAAATAGACGTAACTTACAGTCAATGATGTTTATATTTGACTTGATTATTGAAAATATTGATTCCCCGGAACTTTTAGAAAAAATACAGTTTTATGTACCATCAAGATTATCATTTCGTCATAGAAAATTATTTCACGTCGCATTCCATCAAAGAAATTATGTATTAAATAGTGCAGCGATTAGATCCTTAATTTTTTTTAATTCATTACCTAAAAATGTTAGTTTGAAATTTACTGCGTCAAAAACTTGTTTGAAAAATTTTCTCTTACAAAATATGAATTAATATGATTAATATTTTTGATTATTTCTACATATAATATTGTAATCATTATATATTTTAAGTATTTAATAATTAAGTACTTTTTATTGGTCTGTTTAGGTTTACGCCTTTTTAGACTTAAATAAATAAATAAAATTAGTGTGTTTGAAATTAACAGAAAAAATCTTAAATCACATTTATGAATGAAGTGATCAATGTATTTCAAGCCTTGGTGCTAAATAGATCAGTTTCAGTGTGCCTTAATAAGAATGCTTAAAACTAACCACCAGTTTTTAACTTAGTAATTAAATATTGATTTAGTTAATTTTCATATAAATTTAAATTGTAATTAAATACAACTTCTGTTTTTCAGTCGTATTTAGTTGTTCTTATTTAATTGTGACAAAAATATGGTAGCACTATAAAATACCACAAATTTCCCCTAAATTTCCCAAAAAAGCAGCTGTTCAACATAAAGAAAGAAAAAGTTCATAAAATACATATTTCTTCAATCAGGAAATACGACTAATGAAGAGTTTCTGCAATGTTTTAAAAGAATAAAAATATCTTACAAAATCACGGAAAGACAAATAAAGACAAAGAAAGCCCAAATCGCTCGGCAACAAAAGTTAAATTGTCATCGGCCACAATTTTTTTGTTTCTATAAGAACAACAAGCGGTCAAAATCATATGGTAATTTATAAAACTTAAATCGAATTTTAATGTACAAGATTGGAGATGTAAGTTATAATTAAATATGAGCTATAAAAATGAATTTTCTATTTAAATAAGTATAAAAACCATTTAATTATTAAGTAAAAAACTGGGCGTAATTCTGTTAGAATATTTTATTTAAAAATTCAATGATGGAGTTCACGCAACATACGGTAACTGTTTACTATTATATATATATATATATATATATATATATATATATATATATATATATATATATATATATATATATATATATATATATATATATATATATATATATATATATATATATATATATATATATATATATATATATATATATATATATATATATATATATATATATATATATATATATATATATATATATATATATATATATATATATATATATATATATATATATACATATATATATATATATATATATATATATATATATACATATATATATATATATATATATATATATATATATATATATATATATATATATATATATATATATATATATATATATATATATATATATATATATATATATATATATATATATATATATATATATATATATATATATATATGTCAAAAATGTTTTATAATAAATTTTACAGCAATAAAATATATGGAAAATTTTACCAATTTAACGAATAAACAGTTACCGAAAGTTGCATAAGCTCCACCATTATAAATTCAAAATATTATAATACGTTACTTTCTGCTAAACAAGAGCACCAATCGAAAAGTTGAATCGAATTACCTAAAAACTAGAGTTGTGCTGTTCATGAACGAACTTGTTCAATTGAATAATTCAGTGGTATGAACAAAGTGAGCTTGTTCAGTCTTTTTGTTCTTTTTTGTTCATTTTATTCTTTCTGTTTGATTAGACAAACACTAAATTTCTTTCTAAATATATTAATACTTCACAAAATATATTAATATCTGCTAAATTTTATTTTTATAATAAAATTGTTTAAAACATAATATCTCTTACTATGTTTGAAAAGCTGTTCAATCATTCAGTACACAAATAAAGTGAACAGCTGAACGAAAAGAACGAACTTGTTCATATTTTTGTTCTGAACAAAAATGAATAATCACTAAAAAGAACGATTATGCCCAACTCTACTAAAAATATATATATATATATACAGTGGAATATGTATTTATTTTTGACACTATATTCATAAGATTTCATCTCTAATAAAGTGAATTTTTTGATTTGCGACCGCGTTTTTTTTTCTGTCGGTGGTTTCGAAATATCTGATGTCAGTTCAACCTTCGGTACAGCCAAAATTTTCTCTGAATGTTATATATTTGCATGCTATAGCTGTGCACGAATATATTCGAAGGTACTCGTACATATGTGTTTCTGTGTGCATGGGATGTATGCATGTTTTTTCGTATTTATGGATGTAGATATGGATGTATGTGTGTATAGATGGTTGTCTGTATGTATTCCCATACATGTATGTATACATACATACATGCACACATACATACAAGAAAACATACATTCATACACACCCAAAATACATTCGAGTACATTTTGAAGTACCTACGAATATATTCGTGCACAGCTACATATATTGCATGCTTTAGAATTTCCTTCTAAAATCGAAAGATTAAATTAAAAACCAACTTAAGCCAAACTAATTAAATAATTTTGGATAAAAACCATACAGTTCGACCAAAATTCATAATTAAAATAAACATTTTCATTTGGGAATTTATATATTTTTTATTGTTGTTTCAATATAAATTCATAAACGTATTGTACCTATGTTTACATAATATAAAATACAAAAAAGCAATACACCATCTATTTTATTAATTTTTCCCAGCCATTTTTGGTGTTTTTTTAATTTTGACAATTTTCTTCTATTTTCTTACTGTTATTATATTTATTACTGACATTTTTACTCAAAATCAAGTCAATCATAAAACATATCATTAAAAATCATAAACAATCAGGAGAGACCTAGTTAAAAAAATCATTGAAATGTTCATTTGAGCTACCGGCGAAAATAGCTAGAAAATAATAAAATGGATCTTATATAACAGGGAACGGCGCGATCACACCGCAACCATAATACACCGCATATGTACCTGAGTCTGACAATAAGTACTAAAACAAAAAATACTTAAGTATAATGCATTAAACACATTCGCCACAGCAGGCTACAAACTACAACCTGTCAAAAATAGAATACATGTGTGTATATGAAAATGATTATTTTCACGACTGTACGGCTACATGACTGCAGGTTGTTGTCCATGCTACTTCTGTGGTGTAGTCAAATTAAACTAATTTCTATTTTTGTTGGCTACAAAACAAAAACAGTGTTGACAGTATAACAAAATCTGTAAAGCAAATTAGTGATTAGAAATATTTTTTATTGAAAAATATAAAAGAAACTTACAAAATTTAAATGTTATAATATATATGCATCAAGTATTTTTAAATAAATAAACTATTTGTTTTGTTATATAGAATATTGACTTAAGTCAAAAATACCAATTTCATTGAAAATTAAAAAAATCACAGGGTAATAGCCCTTTTTAACCTAATTCCGGAGTTACGGGGTTCAAAACTTTAATATATTATTGATCATAAGTCCTACAATATAGAACGGATTTAAACGATATATACTACGTTTATACGCACTGGTTATATGCAAATAAAACTGTAAATTGTTGCCATATAATTGTTTTATTGCGACTTATTAACTTACGAAAACTATTCACGATTAACGCACTATTTGCAAATAAAATGATTGGTGCTGGGTGCACCGCTTTGTTAATAAAAAGCAATAAATAGAAAAATATTTCGCGAAAAATATTGATAGAAGAAAATAATGACAATTAAAACAAATAATTGTTTGTTCCTTTATACATTTCAACTATTTTTTTTGTAAAATACAAACGTCTTCTATAAAAGTGCTACCAAGTTTTTTTATTTTGATATGCCATATAAATAGTATACTTGAAAGCTATCATCGATGAAATTCATCAGTTATGGCACTTAAACTCTTAAACTCATCTTTAAAGTACCATAGCTTAAGTATTTCATAGGTGACATCTTTCAACTATACACCAATAAAAGCATGGAAAGTTCTCTATAAAACTATACATATGTATAGTATATATGAACTATGCATATGTACCGTTGCCTGAAAAGTCAGATAAACAAATTTTTAAATTGCATTTCACTCGGAATGGGTTAATTGTTTTAAAAAATTTGTATACCAGTAGAAAGGTATTTTAGATAAGTTTAAAGTGATATCCATATGAACCGCGTAACTCCGGAGCCAAAAGAGACCAAAAAAAAATTACACTAAAATTATAAGGTTAAAAAAAGCTACTGCCGCATAAGTTTTTTTTTAATTTTCAACGATGTTGGTATAATTGACTTAAGTCAATATCCTATTTTATTAAACAGAAAAAAACATAAAAAAATTTAAGTATGAAAAGTGCCATAACAATCAATAGGTTTTAAAGAAATAAATTGATTTGTTTTTACATTTTGCAAGATGTAAAAACATTTTTAATTAGGGGTTTTTTTATACAAGTAAAACTTTTGAAAGTGGCACCACTGAAATATGTACTGCAATAACAACCTGTCAGCTGGTTACGATGTAGCTGCCGCGTTCAAAGTAATTAAGTAGCTGACTACCCGACGACGATTGCTGCCAACAGCATTTGTAGTCGTGTAGCCGTGTAGCCTGCTGTGGCGAATGTGTTTATAGCATTACTCTTAATTTTATTAACTGCGTATAGTCATAATTGTTGCACAAATAATCCGTACGCACATATGTATATTTGCTTTCAAATAAGTATAAGTATATCCGATTCCAACACACAAACGCATCTGTACTTCATTTATGCGAAAAACTTAAATACTCTACAACTATAAATAGAAACGCACATAAGTATTGAAAGTATTAAATATACGTTTGTGTGTATGAAAAAGATGTAACACATGAATTGGCTGTTTGAAAACATTAATCAGGTATGGGACTATTCCTTTATTTTCAATTAAAATAACTTTTATGTTTAAATTACAAATTTATACATACATAAAAAAGAGCATTTCAAATAAAATATTTTTTGTCAATATTGAAATATTATAATTATACTTATATAGGGTTTTTCAACAAGAACTTTGTTTTTCAATTGTGGCAACACCAACAACATGATAGTTTTGACATTTAGTTTTTTGACGTATTCGTAGTAAATGCATTGGCAATTGTTACAATGAGTTCAATTTCGAAAATCGCATTAAAATAATTAAAATCCACTATGAAAATGGTGGTTCTGTTAAAGTTACATTTCGTAAAATTCGTGATATTTTCGGACAACATAATCGTCCTTCTGGGACCGCTATTAAGCAAAATTCCCGCAGTTGGGCTTCTAATAATCCTAGAGCGATTATTGAAAAGCCTTTGCATGCCCAACATGTGACTGTATGGTGCGCTATGTGGTTTGGAGGCGTGATTGGGCCGATTTTTCGAAGATGAGTATGGAAATGCGGTAACGGTCAATGTTTCACGCTATCGCGAGATGTCACACAGCCAATGAAACGATAAATTTATTGCAAACCAAATTTCCCGATTGCATAATTTCACGAAAATCAGATGTTAAGTGGCCAGGCAGATCGTGTGATTTACCACTGGATTATTTTTTGTGGGACTATGTTAAGGACAGATGCTATACAGAGCCAATCGAATCGATTGCAGCCTTAAAACTCAAAACCCGTGATGTGATTAACGAAATAGACCCGCCATTTTGCCAAAAAGTGATTAAAAACTTTGATGAAAGAATCGACATCTGTATGCGTGGCCGTGGTGGACATTTTCCAGATATCATTTTCATTCATAATTGCCTTCGTAATACAATAAAAATTTAAATCATTTTCATCTAAATTTTCTGTTTTATTTTGTTTTAGAAAACAAAGTTCTTGTTGAAAACCCCTTTATTTCTTTTCCACTAAGTAAAGTGCTTCTTCTTTTTGCTGCGGGTGGGTTTTTATTTTACTTCTTAAAATTTGGAAGCCAAAATTCCCCACAAAATTATTGGTAACTCATTCTTAGATTATTTTTACTAAAATTACAACAACAGAAAATCAAGTAAAAAAATACGTACTTCTAAGAGTAATAATGTTAAATTCATACATACAGAAATCGGTAATAAAACAATTAAGTTTTGACCCGTTTGTTCTTGTAAAAAATGCTCAATGACTTCATTTGTACAAAAATAGGTATAAATAGAAATCAAACCAAAATAAAATTGCTCTTGGGACTTCGAACAAAAGACATAAAGGAACACTGTTTGCATTTCGCACTTATGCGATTTGGGTTTCATTTCAAAACAAACACTCCCAATGACCTGACTTCTACAAAAAATGGTTACTATAAAAATTAAACAACAAAAACATACATACTGGTGATAGTGAAACTCAAAAATATACCCACACAGCAATAACACTGTTAAAATTTGTATGTGTTTTAATGAAATGCGTTTTAATGAAAATCACCCTTTTCAACAGGTAGGGCCTCAATGCTTTTGTTGTTGTCAAATTAGAAAACAAAATTCTTGATAAATAATGAGACCATCAGTTTATAATTTCTATGCATCTGTTTGCGACTTTGTTTTGCACAAAAAAAGGGAAAAAATAAATTCCATTGACAAAAACGAAATAAAACATGCACACTTGCTGGACAAAAGGATTAATGAATATGAAGCGATGGATTTTCCCGCAATCATATACAGCAAGGTGCTTGCATATTGGTATGACTTCTTTGGAAAATAGACGTAACTTACAGTCAATGATGTTTATATTTGACTTGATTATTGAAAATATTGATTCCCCGGAACTTTTAGAAAAAATACAGTTTTATGTACCATCAAGATTATCATTTCGTCATAGAAAATTATTTCACGTCGCATTCCATCAAAGAAATTATGTATTAAATAGTGCAGCGATTAGATCCTTAATTTTTTTTAATTCATTACCTAAAAATGTTAGTTTGAAATTTACTGCGTCAAAAACTTGTTTGAAAAATTTTCTCTTACAAAATATGAATTAATATGATTAATATTTTTGATTATTTCTACATATAATATTGTAATCATTATATATTTTAAGTATTTAATAATTAAGTACTTTTTATTGGTCTGTTTAGGTTTACGCCTTTTTAGACTTAAATAAATAAATAAAATTAGTGTGTTTGAAATTAACAGAAAAAATCTTAAATCACATTTATGAATGAAGTGATCAATGTATTTCAAGCCTTGGTGCTAAATAGATCAGTTTCAGTGTGCCTTAATAAGAATGCTTAAAACTAACCACCAGTTTTTAACTTAGTAATTAAATATTGATTTAGTTAATTTTCATATAAATTTAAATTGTAATTAAATACAACTTCTGTTTTTCAGTCGTATTTAGTTGTTCTTATTTAATTGTGACAAAAATATGGTAGCACTATAAAATACCACAAATTTCCCCTAAATTTCCCAAAAAAGCAGCTGTTCAACATAAAGAAAGAAAAAGTTCATAAAATACATATTTCTTCAATCAGGAAATACGACTAATGAAGAGTTTCTGCAATGTTTTAAAAGAATAAAAATATCTTACAAAATCACGGAAAGACAAATAAAGACAAAGAAAGCCCAAATCGCTCGGCAACAAAAGTTAAATTGTCATCGGCCACAATTTTTTTGTTTCTATAAGAACAACAAGCGGTCAAAATCATATGGTAATTTATAAAACTTAAATCGAATTTTAATGTACAAGATTGGAGATGTAAGTTATAATTAAATATGAGCTATAAAAATGAATTTTCTATTTAAATAAGTATAAAAACCATTTAATTATTAAGTAAAAAACTGGGCGTAATTCTGTTAGAATATTTTATTTAAAAATTCAATGATGGAGTTCACGCAACATACGGTAACTGTTTACTATTATATATATATATATATATATATATATATATATATATATATATATATATATATATATATATATATATATATATATATATATATATATATATATATATATATATATATATATATATATATATATATATATATATATATATATATACATATATATATATATATATATATATATATATATACATATATATATATATATATATATATATATATATATATATATATATATATATATATATATATATATATATATATATATATATATATATATGTCAAAAATGTTTTATAATAAATTTTACAGCAATAAAATATATGGAAAATTTTACCAATTTAACGAATAAACAGTTACCGAAAGTTGCATAAGCTCCACCATTATAAATTCAAAATATTATAATACGTTACTTTCTGCTAAACAAGAGCACCAATCGAAAAGTTGAATCGAATTACCTAAAAACTAGAGTTGTGCTGTTCATGAACGAACTTGTTCAATTGAATAATTCAGTGGTATGAACAAAGTGAGCTTGTTCAGTCTTTTTGTTCTTTTTTGTTCATTTTATTCTTTCTGTTTGATTAGACAAACACTAAATTTCTTTCTAAATATATTAATACTTCACAAAATATATTAATATCTGCTAAATTTTATTTTTATAATAAAATTGTTTAAAACATAATATCTCTTACTATGTTTGAAAAGCTGTTCAATCATTCAGTACACAAATAAAGTGAACAGCTGAACGAAAAGAACGAACTTGTTCATATTTTTGTTCTGAACAAAAATGAATAATCACTAAAAAGAACGATTATGCCCAACTCTACTAAAAATATATATATATATACAGTGGAATATGTATTTATTTTTGACACTATATTCATAAGATTTCATCTCTAATAAAGTGAATTTTTTGATTTGCGACCGCGTTTTTTTTTCTGTCGGTGGTTTCGAAATATCTGATGTCAGTTCAACCTTCGGTACAGCCAAAATTTTCTCTGAATGTTATATATTTGCATGCTATAGCTGTGCACGAATATATTCGAAGGTACTCGTACATATGTGTTTCTGTGTGCATGGGATGTATGCATGTTTTTTCGTATTTATGGATGTAGATATGGATGTATGTGTGTATAGATGGTTGTCTGTATGTATTCCCATACATGTATGTATACATACATACATGCACACATACATACAAGAAAACATACATTCATACACACCCAAAATACATTCGAGTACATTTTGAAGTACCTACGAATATATTCGTGCACAGCTACATATATTGCATGCTTTAGAATTTCCTTCTAAAATCGAAAGATTAAATTAAAAACCAACTTAAGCCAAACTAATTAAATAATTTTGGATAAAAACCATACAGTTCGACCAAAATTCATAATTAAAATAAACATTTTCATTTGGGAATTTATATATTTTTTATTGTTGTTTCAATATAAATTCATAAACGAAAATTTTCATTTTATTTTCAAAAACAAGCAGTTGACTTTTAGTTAAATCAAACCCATAAGCTTATGATGTTATACAATTTATATGATATAAAAACTTGTCGGGATTTTCTTGATGCTGGGCTTCCGCAGTATACAGTACTGCATTAGTGTCGACTATATTTCTGTGGCGATAAGGAAAAAGTGCTTAAGTCATATTTTATAGTTTTGTAGGAGAGACCTTTTAAAAGTTCAAGTGGATTTTAAGAAATTTATTCATATTGCACTTAATGTTAACTTTTCGTTATTCGATTCTTTTAAGTTAGGAATGTATGAATCTATCTACTATAATAAAGATTTTCAATTTGCAATTTACTATATAACCTGTTGAATTAAGCAGTTATCCCATATGAGATTATGAGTTGAAAAAAGATAAATAGCTACTCATTACGATATAACTCCCTGAAAAATCGCGCGAAATAAATCCAAATTTGCCCAGATGTACTTTTGATTATGGAGAATACAATGGCTATAATAACTCATAATTTACTTATCTCGACTTAAGCACTTATTCCTTATTGTCCTGTCCACTTTTCTAGTCATAATAAAATAAAAGCTTTTAAAAAGCATTAAACATGATAACATGCTTTTTAAATCGTCAATGTTGGCTATCCTTTTTCATATTCTATGGTTATAGTCGTGCACGTGTTTCTTTTGGACAACGCAACTATGGAAATTGAAGAAATTTCACAAAATAATGATGTGGACTCCACGATATCCCCATCAAGTGAAGGCAAGAGAAGCGAAGTTTCTCCAATAACATTCATAGATATTTATGCTATAAAACTTACTTATTAAGGTGAAAGCTAACAGGGAAACGTGGGACAATCGTCAAGGCGAAGAGGGCGATACAATTGCAATAGTCATGATGCCAAGTTGAAAATAAGTCTCAAGTTAGCTTATATGGAAAATTCGGAAATGAACTCAGAACGTACTCTACATCTTAGGAAAGTTTATGCGTAACAGTTTTCTTAGTGGGCTACCAATAGCAGAGATAAACTTATATTTATTGCATTTAAGAAGAAGCCAAGCTCGTTCTAAGTCAGGTAGCAGAGCAAGAGTGATTGTACCCTCAGTTAGGGGCAGAAATACCACTTTAATCGCAGCAATCAATAGTAATAACATAGAACATTATGAAATAATTTCGAATTCAACGTGTAACTCTAACAAATTTTGCTATTTTTTCAAGAACTTGTGGAAAAACTCTAGGAAACGCAATATCAGGAAGGCCTTTTGATTTTTGACAATGTGAAGATCCACAAAACGGAACAAGTTCGTGCTGTGATACCAAATACCGACCTACAGCTTATACTTATATCTGCCCCCTTACTCACCAATGCTGAATTCTATAGAGATATGTTTTTCAAAAGTCAAAACACATGCTCGACATATCTTAAGCAAAGTAAACTAGGATCAAAGTTTGAAAAAAAATTATTGAAAGTAGTGTAAGTCGCATAACGGCCACCGATTATGCCAACAACATAACCGACATGATTTTACTGATTCCAAAAGCTGCCTCTTCGCAAATTTTGACTTAATTTCCTATATTCTGAATATTAATTAATTAAATTAGATATAAACATAAAGCCAGATGTGTTACCTTTAATTTCTATATAATAATACAAAATATAAATTAACATGTGCTGCGTTTAATTTTTATACGCTTTAATTTAATTTGTTTTTAGTTTAATTTAATTTGTGTTTGGTTTAATTTGATTTGCGTTTGGTTTGATATAATTTGCGTTTAGTTTAATTTAATTTGCGTTTAGTTTAATTTAAACTGTGTTTGGTGTAATTTGGTTTAATTTAATTGGCATTTGGGTTAATTAAATGTGCGAATGCTATATCGTAGCTTTTTAATGGAATCTAACGGTAACTCTGTGCATTTTGTTGTTGCCTTTTATAAAAAAGCTATGATATTTTGCATTTGCTCTTTTGCAAGACTATTTGCATTAAACACTGAATACCGCCAGTGTGATTTAAATGGCGTTTCAAATGGCAATTTGCAGATGTCTAGTCTACAGGTTTATGTTTACTTTACAAAAGCAAAAGAAAAAAAGTATAATATTAACAAACCGTATTATTAATATTTCTTTATGCGAATATTTGTCCCTTTTTTAATATTAAATGGCTTTGTTTGTTTACTTTTTTGTAGTAAATGTAGTAAAAGAGAGACTTCTAAAATGGTGAACTCATGAGAAAGAAAATATTTAGGGAATTCACAACAGCGTTCTAAAATGTGTCTTAATATAACGACGGTTTAATTTTAGTATTTTATTATGGGTTGTCAAGTTCGTTGTTTTTGTTTTGTATGTAAATGAAATTTACCATCAGATAACAAGTTTAAAAGTCCAAGAAGCATGTTTTTTCAATGCGGCAATATTTTAAATAAAGAATTTGTGTGTGGTTTAAGTGTGTTGGTGTTTCTTTGGCTTGTTTATCCCTTTCCGACCTATTGACGATCCAAGTGACAGATTCATCTCAATTTTTGAATTCTGTTGCTTCTGTGTACATAAAACATTTTAAGATATTAAGTTTTGTCAGTAAGACACTTGATCCTTTTTTTCAGGATACGCACAATTGTTGCAGTCCGGTATAATTTCCAAATAAAAAAACAATCTCTTTGAAACAATATTATTAATTTTTATTTTTCATTGTGGTATTTAAAGAAACAATTTTGTTTTTTACTTAAACATAAATATACTTTACATTTTGAACAATAAGTTCGCGTTCTTGATGTGCATCCTACAAGTCGGCAGCATCTTGCTGATGATAAATTATGTTCAATAGGCCAGTGTTTGTATCCATCAAGTCTTTTGTCTTGGCATGGCTGTTCGGATGGACGATATTTTTTGGCAACATTCTGGGGTTCTTCATCCTCATCTTCAGATTCATATTCAATATTTCTTTTTTTATCTATAGCTATTAGTTGTTTAGCTAATGCCATTTTAAAACTTAACAAGTCATGGGTATTTTTCCGAAGTTGGGAATTCATTCTGCAATGATCTCTGTATTGCATCCAAGCATTGCAGCACACAAGATCAATGAAATGGATAAAAACTTTTAATGTCCATTTTCGAGTTTTAAAAAATTACCTGTAGGATTCCATTAGTTGATCGCAAACATCAACGCCGCCCATACACTTGTTGTATTCCCTAACGATTCTAGGAGCTGGAATTTCAACATACCTTTTCTGTTTTTTCCCCATCGTTTCACATGTTCAACTGGGCCACATCCGTAAGCTGAAGATGCAAGAACTACAGACTTTGAATCCTTCCACTGCACGACGACAATATTGTCTTCACTATGACAGAATTCCTCCATATCACCCCTCTTCATATGCTTCTCATTCGTGAAATGTACGTTTTTTATTCTGTTTCTCATTATTGTTCCAGTAGCAAGGATACCACGATTCAACAGAGCTTGTAGTAGTGGTATTGTCGTGAAATAACGGTCAAAAAACAGTTTGGAACCTTCAGGAAGTGTTTCAGCCAAACGTAAAACAAAGCCTGGTCCTAAGCCTAAATTCGAGCATGGAAGTGGTGTAGTCTTGCCTTGATAAATTTCAAAATCAAGGACCAACCCCTCAGAGGTAGTTAAAACTTCGTTTTTTAATCCCACTCCTCTAGGCTTACTTGGGAGGCTTTGTCGAACGGGGCACCGACCAGTGAATGGTATCATTTGCTCGTCTATTGAGTAATTACCATTACATTTTCTTGGAATCGCTCTACAAGCAGATCTCACACGTTCAAGTAACGGATTTATTTTCCAAAATACGTTTAATTGTTTCTCTGTATCCGTTACTTCATTGTTGTCCACTACATGTAGACACATGCGCAAGAGAAAGAATCGATCACGACTCATGGTATCAGCTACAATAGGGAGTCTTGTGGTTTTCTCCCAGTACATGCGTAGCCTTGGATAACGAATGCAGCCCATCGCAATCACGATGCCGAAGAAATTTTTTATTTCAGCTATTGATGCTCCCAGCGCTTTGCCCTTCTCGGCAACATGATACCTGTTTGTGTACTCCGTAACTTTTTCTAAAAACTCATCATTGAAATAGACGGAAAAATAATGATAAGGGGTCTCTATAGGTATGTTTGTGTCCTCAGTTGCACAAGAGCTGCTTTCCACCTGAGTCTCAAACGGTCTTCTTTTCCAAATATCACGACGATTGTCAGTTTGACTTACATCTGGTGGTGTCTCTGATAGAGTATTTACCTCTTCTTCATTGTCGCTTTCCGGGTCTGACATATCATTTTCTACAACGGGTAATTCCCAAGTTGCATCCACGCACTCATCATCACTACTATAATCTTCCAAATCTGAATTTAAAAGTTCAGCTAAGATATCGTCTTCATTTAATCCACCTGAGAAGAAGGACAAAAAAAGTAATCATATTTTTGCAATGTAGTCCGAACACGCACAATTGTGGCACTTCAAACAATTTTGACGTAAAAATGTAAAAAATCACACAATAATCACGAAGTTACACTTTACATACAATATTTAGTATTTTTTCTTATTGAAAACAATTGTTTCATAAAATATTCCACAATTTAACTAATTTTAATTTATATGCAAACTTACCCTTTCGACTCATTTTTGCAACTGCAAAAAGTACACAACTGAAAATACGAAATTAATATGAAAAACAAAAAACTAATAACGGTTCTTCACAATGATCAACGAAGAAAGAGCATACACAATTGTGTTTTGACGGTCTTATCCCATATCGTTTAATATTAAAGAAATTATAGAGATTTGAACTTACGCGCACAATTGTGCGTATACGGTCGGAAAGGGTTATAGGCACCAAGCTAGGTAGATTGAACAGGTACCACTACAAGAGCAGCTGTTTTAGTAAATTTGAGAATGTGTGCGTTACATAGCCAATCGATTTTGACACATGTATGGGATTTTTGTATCAACAACGGGCATGTGACAGTAAATTTGAGAGAGCTTATGAATGTGTTCGACTCACAGATAATGGATTTGACATATTTCTGGGGCATTTCTGCCAACAAAATACATGTGTTTTTTGGTGTTGTATTTGTTTTAGTTATGGTGGTACCTGTAATGAATATGCCTTGGCACCAAGCACTAACGTGCTTGTGTTGTTGTTTTGTTTGTTGTATATTTTGAGTTCGTGTTCTATACATGTAAATAGTGAGAAATATTCGGCAAATTTCGTCGTTACTTTTATTACTTTAATGCGCTGTGCTTTGTATCGTTGCTCACAATGAAATTTTAAGGTGTAACGATATTGCTATTTCCATATTTTAAGATACACATTGTGAATTCCCTAATTAAAATATAAAAAAACTGAAAATGTAGTAAAATTGTTCATAGAAATACTGCTCAAAATAATAGCTACCAGAAAAATAATTTATTATATAACAACGGAAATACTTTTTATTTCAAAATTCTGTAAACTAAAATTTTTAAGCACACAATACTGCCTCATAAAACAATGATTTTTTATTTCGTTGTTTTTTTTAATAATATGCTGAAAATTATTGGATTTTTATTTGAATCGTTTTGTAGTTACCCCTGTTTTAAACTACTTTTACTATCCGTTTCGTCAACTTTTCCAAATTACCAAAGTGGACATAAAAACAAAGTAGACTTAAAAACAGTTCCAAACCATGATGCGAACACGAACACCTCTCACGTTCATTTCACGATCCTAATAGGATTTTCAGTAAGATAATGAAGCAAAGGATCTGGCAATGGCCTTAGATTAAGAATTCAGAAATCACAGGCTACAAAGAAAACATAAAAAAGCTTATGTATATTGCTTCGGTCTCTATTTAATGTACATATTTCAAAGAACTACAACATTTCAAATGTATCAATTATTTGTTTCTAAAAAGGAAAAAAGTTATTTGTTTTGCATCTATAATTTTAAACGTTTTTGTATTTTAATTTAAATAATTTTTCCATTTTCTCATATTTTTCAATTTGACATAATTTTTATATTTACCCATGATACAATAATATAAAGGTAGAACCACATTTGACGTAGAAAATAAATTTTGACTTTAGTCCCGATTATTTGATTACTGATTTTTTATAAACAGAGAGGGAATCGTTGCCACACATATACAAGGGCAACTTTTTATTTAGGAATGTTTTCTGAATGTGTAATTTGTGTCTTTGTTTGCTGAAAATTATTGTATTAGATTATTAGAGATGTATTATTATACTCATGAAAGAGCGATTAAAATACAGCAATTCGGCAATAAAACTCAAAGCGAAAATGACAAAAGTTTGGGAAAATTTTGAACAAGCGCTTAAAATTAAAAATCGCTAAAAACACTTTTGTCGCGGAAATAGCGAAAATTCGCGAAAAATTGCAACAATCCCTAATATGTATTCATTAAAAATGGCTAAAATTGTATGGAATGCAAAAAATTCAGAAAAAAAATCGCGAAAATTTCGAAAATTCGCAAAAACTTTCTAGCATTAAAAAGATAGAAAAGTGTGATAGTGATTAAAAATCGGTAGAACTACCAAAAAATCAGAGAACTGGGAAAAAATCACTTTTTTGGCGAAAATAGCGGAAATGTGCGAAAAATTTCAAAACTGCAAAAAACCTTAAAATTACTTAAAAATAGCTAAAATTGTAAGGAATGCAAAAAATTCGGAAAAAATCGCGAAAATTACGCAAATTCGCAATAAAAGTAATATTTTTGTCAGTTTTTGGTTTTTTAACATTTTTACCAATTTTTTAATCAATATTAGACATTGATATCTTTTTAATCTTACCAAGCTTTTGCGAATTTTCTTCATTTCCGCGATTTTCCCCGACTTTTTTGCTTTCCTTACAATTTTAGATATTTTTAAGCAATTTTGAGGCTTGTTTGAATTTTGCACATATTCGCGAATTTTCGCAATAAAAGTGATTTTTTTTAGCAAGTTCTGTGCTAATATGTATATGTGCACGTCCTTTCCTTGAGAAAACAAAACACAAATAACAAGTTTAACAATTAAATAATAGAACACATTTTTAATTTAACAAAACAAAATAAACCTTTATGAAATTTATTTGACATGTTGTCATAATTTTATTTTAAATGAAATCTATTTGCTGGTGTTAAAGCATTGTCTATATGCAACATTTCATTGGTGCTTTACCAAATAAAATATATTCATATCGAATAAAAAATTATTTGCTGTGTTTTGTATAATTTTCAAAGCCTACTTTGCATATTTACATATTTGTGAATTCTCAAATGGGTTTTGAAAGTCTGTACATAAGATAAAGGGTTTGTAGGTGTTCAGAATTGTGTTTGAAGTCTACTGAGGATTTGGTAAAGCACCAATGAAATGTTGCATATAGACAATGCTTAAACACCAGCAAATAAATTTCATTTAAAATAAATCTGGCAAAAAAAACGACTTCAGTACAAAGAGCAATATACTTGATGGCCTTTCATATAAACAATTTTAAAAATCGGTATGCAAATAGAGGAATTGTGCTCTAATAAATATTTTGGGTGGAGGCGTGAAAGACTTACCCCACCGATTTTCGTAGAAAAATTATGCGACCAAACTCTAGGCAAACCATTCCAAACAAAAAAAGAGTTTCGGAAGTCGGCCCATAAGTGGAGGAGCTATGCGATAATCAATATTTCGGGGGAAGGGGAAAAAATTATGGTACCAATCTGCAAGGGGGACTTGCAGAAATTTTCCAACTGATTTTCGAAAAAAAAACAATGGAACAAAGCTGTAGTCAAACCCTTTCAAACAAAAAAACAATTTTGAAAATCGGTTCACAAATGACAAAGTAATGCATGGAGGGGGAGAAAGTTTCCCCTTCCCATTTTCGAAAAGAATTGTGGGGGCCAAACTAGTAGCGAATCGTTGCAAACCACACAAGAATTTTGAAAATCGGTTCACAAATGACATGTTATGGATTTTGGGGGCCGGAGGCGGGTGCGAATTTCCCCTCCGGTTATCGGCAAACAAATTTTGGGACCAAGTTTTGTCAAACCCTTTCAAACGAAACAAGAATTTTGAAAATCGGTTCACAAATGACAGATTTAAGCAAATTTTCCCCTACCATTTTCAAGAAGAATTATTGGGCCAAACTGCTAGCAAACCCTTTCAAACAAAAAAGAATTTTGAAAATCGGTTCACAAATGACAGAGTTATGGATTTGGGGGGGGGGGGGGGCAAATTTCCCCCTCCGATTTTCGACAAACAAATTTTGAGACCAAGTTTTGTCAAACCCTTTCAAACGAAACAAGAATTTTTAAAATCGGTTCACAAATGAAATATGGGGAGCATGGGGGGAGCAAATTTTCCCTCCGATTTTTGACAAAAAATTTTGGGACCGACTTTCTCAAACCCTTTCAAATAAAACAAGAATTTTGAAAATCGGTTCACAAATGTCAGAGTTATGCGTGGGGGGAGCAAATTTCCCCCTCGGATTTTTGAAAAAAAAATTATGGGACCAAACTGCAGGTAATCAAACTGTGATAATCAATATTTCGGGGGAAGGGGAAAAAATTATGGTACCAATCTGCAAGGGGGGCTTGCAGAAATTTCACAACTGATTTCGAAAAAAAACTATGGAACAAAGCTGTAGTCAAACCCTTTCAAACAAAAAAAGAATTTTAAAAATCGGTTCACAAAGGACAGAGTTATGCGTGTACAAACATAAAAAAAGAACATACAGTTAACAAAATAAAGTTGAAAAGCACACATATGACTGGGATTTTGTAAATGGGTACGGTAGCATTATTTTTGAGTGTAAAAAATAATCGACAAAAACGTCAGAAGGTTAATATGGCGACGAAAAGAGAGGGTGGTTCTACCTTTATATTATTGTATCATGTATTTACCTACAAAAATTTTTCCAGGAAATTGTAGTACATTTGTAGTAAAAGAGAAACTATTTTTCTCTTAAATTCGTTACTACTTTTACTGTTTTTATGTGTACTCGAACGCTTTTGGAGTAAAAGTAGTAAAATAATATAAATGTAGTAACTTGTAGTAGGTAATCGAACACAACTAATATTTGTATATTTTCTTAACGGTCTATATTTTTTTATTGTATCTTCAATAAAATTGAACTAACAATACGTAATCAAATCTTAACTAAAAATTTTTAAGTCCAGCCAATGACAGACAAAAATATTTGTTTCAGCGGTTGGTTCTTTGGTTGTCTACGTCTCTCGCGTTCGGCTCAGAGCAAGCGTGTCCCTCCTTCTCAGCCGAGTGTGGCCTCTAAAGTTAATGATGTTTCGGGCTAGGGGATTTGGGTGCAACTCGCGTTTGTTATGTATCTTGTCACGTGTTTAGAAGACACTGTCTTAACCAGCGGCACATCTAACAGACCAACCTAAATCAGAGCGTTTTGCGCCGCGTAAGTAACAGGGTACGTATTTACAGTACATTTTAGGTTGTGCAGTAAATCGTTATGAATTCGCTTGTTTGTGACATACCATGGGGCTGCTGTAATCGTACGGAGTATTATATTTGTATACTGTTATATTTTTTGTTCACTGCCCGACCGAAAACCAAGACGTCTTTTTACCTCAAGAGTAAATTGCGATCTCAGACGTTAGACATGTCAGCAAAAATTGTTTCATGGATTTTTATATTGGTAAAAATGATTAGTATGTATAACAAACAAATGGAACAAAAATAAACAACGGTAAACAAAGAAATGTATACACAAATAGATATATGAACAAAGAGAACAAAGATAATATAATTTTATTTTTCCATCAAGTTGTATGTAAATTGAAAACAATATTTTGATTAATTTCTTCGACCTTAGAATTTGTAAATACTTATTCCCGACTTCAGGCTCAAGGTGATATTATGACCTTGAGCCTGAATTAAGGAATAAATACTGTTAAAATGAAAACTTTAAAGTCGTTTTCTGGAAAATCGGAAAAAATAAAAGACTATCGGCACTGTTCTGTAAACCGAAGACGAGTAAATTTCTCGTTCTTCAAAAATAAATTATGCCACCATTGATGTATTTTAAATCATATATAGTAAACTAATTGCGGATATGATACTTTAATCTCTAAAGAATAGAAAACTATAAAAAAAAGTCTGAACAAATTTTACTATTAGTGGATTTAATCTTTCAAAAGCAAGCGTTTTTAAATCGAGTCGTTTTGCAAAACAAAATGGTATATATTAAAAAAGCTCTTGGAGCCTTTGCTAACAATATGACGACCTAGATTCGCTAAAAAGAATAAAAAGTATATTTTCGGCAAGTGCATTGCCGGTTTGGTAATATTTGTTATTAGGTGTCCTTGCGATGACATTTTCATTTAAGGAAAATAAATCGATTCATATAGAGCATTCTATGGAAAAACGGAAATCTGAACAATTTTATTAACCTCAATTTTTTATATACTTTTGCACCTATATAGTGAGATTATGATCTCATCTAAAATAATTTATGCATATAAATTATAACTGATAGATCACGTTTGTTTCAATTACCAGTAATTTTTTAAGAGTAACAGCAAGTAGTATCAATTAGTTTCAAACACCAGTATGATTTATATGCCATCCTAGGGAATTTTCGAAAAAATGTGTGCATTACCATGGGAAAATACCAAAGCGATAACTGGAATTTTAATTTAATAAAACTAAAGAAAATATCTCGGAGTGCAGAAAAAATTCTTATCTGTAGACAAAATTGTATTAAACTATTGATTCTTCTTTATTTTATAGATGTTAGTTCAACTATGTCCTGTACGTGACGCGATTTGTCTGTATGAAACAAAATATAAAAACGTATTTTTAATTATAAATATGTGTTTTTTTCGCTTACCGCTAGTTCATCCAATAGATTTCTGACATCGACTTCCTCGTTGACTCTCATTTTTAGACCAGTTATTATTTCGAATTGTGTGCTGCCCGTGCTTCTTGTGGGTGTATTATTTATTATCTTCTGTACTCTGTCCACATGACGATACCATTTTTTCGGGTTTTTGATGCACAATTTGGCCAACATGGGAATTACTATTTTGTGTATTCTTTCGACCTGGCCATTTCCCCGTGGTACTCCTGTCGCAATCATTAAGTATTGGATTCCTTCACCTGCACAATACTCTCTGAACTCCTTCGATGTGAACGCAGTTCCCCTATTGGTTATCGGTCTCAGTGGATTCCCGAATATCGTTGACTGTTTACTTAGCTTTCCGACCACCTCGGCTGTTCCGGCACTTTTCGTAGGATATAGCCATACGAATTTTGAAATGGCATCAACGACGACTAAAATGTAGTTATATTGCTTTTTTTGTCATTTCCATGGGCCCAACGTGGTCCAGTTGATACGTCATCAAAGGTTTGTCTGCCTTATCGATTGGGCTTAGCAAACCCTCTTTCTTATTAGCTTTAGTGGTTAATTTCGGGATATGAAACGTCCTCTCTACCAGTTCTGTCGTCCTTTTTGTCGCAAAATGTCCTTGCTTATGTGCCATCTCAATTAGCTCACGCTCCATCACAGCCGGTATAAGAATACGTTCTTTGGTTGGATCTTTATGAACGATACCATGTTTCAAATAATAATCTTCATAACTCTGCGTCTCTAGGATTTTGCTCACCGCGCTAATCCAATCATCTTTCAACTGTTCTTCTCTTATTCGGTGGCGCAACGAGTCCTCCAACATGAGACACGACGTTCTGCTTAAGGCATCCACATGACGCATTTTAAGACCAGATCTGTGCTCGATGACGTAATCATAATCCTGCATAAATATTGCCCACCTTGACACTCTCAACGGTACGTCCTTCTTCTTCATCGTCATGCATTACAATCGTTGACGATTTTCACTTTCAATCCCATCAGGTATACACGTAATTTCTTCAACGCTTCTATTATGGCCAACACTTCTAACTCGTAGGAGTGGTATTTTTGTTCGGTTGGGGTGGTTTTTCTGGTCATGTAATGTGCAGTTCCTGATCTTCAGAGTCTCGTTGTAACAGAACAGCTCCATACACATGCTTACTGGCGTCGGTATGTACTTCCGTTTCTGCATTCGGGTTAAATAACCTCAACATATTAGTTCCAACTAGCGCGGCCTTTAGCTGCTGGAAAGCTAAAACTTCTTCATCCCCCTATCCAAACTTTGCGTTCTTCTTCAATAAGTCTGATAATGATTTTGCTACTAAAGCGTAATTTCTAATGAAACGTCTGATATATGAAGTAAGACCTAAAAATCTCTCAACTGCTTTCTGATCTTTCGGCAATGGAAACTTTTCTACAGCTGCGGTCTTTTCCTTCGACGGACGTATGGTAGAACTCTCCAGCACATACCACAAAAACGTTATTTTCCGCATAAGCAATTGACACTTACTCCACTTGATTTTTAGCCCGTTTTATGACGCGACTTCTAGCAATCTCTTCAATTTAGTGAGGCCCTCTTTGTCATCCATTGACGGTATCGTAATGTCATCCATGTAGATTACGACTGTTCCATTCATTATTAATTCATGAAATACAGCACTTACGTACCGGCAAAATACTGCTGGTGAATTAGTTACGCCAAAGGGCACATATTGGAACTCAAATTGTCCTCTACGGGTGACGAAAGAGGTAAATCTCTTGCTGTCTTCTTCGATAGGCGCATGGAAGAAACCATTCTTCAAATCTAGTGTTGTATAGACTTTAGCCTCTTGTAGGCGCTTTAGCCATCGGGAAATGATCGCGTATGATCTTTTCGTTTAGGCGTCTATAATCACAACACAGCCTCTTGCTGCCGTCCTTCTTGGACACTAATACAACTGGCGCTGAATATTCGGAATAACTCTTACGCACTATGCCCTCTTCCAGCCATTTTGTGACTTGTTGGTCGACAGTCTGTTGGTCGATGTAAGACATTCTACGGGGGTGGTCACGCACCGGTATGTTATCACTGAGCAGAATTTTCATTTTAACTAGAAACGATTTTGGCTTAGCCGGGCTATAGGTTTCTATAGGCAAACAATTTTTGCCGATTTCGGTCCGAAGTCGGTCAGAAAGTCTGCACAAGATGCCGAATTCGTATCCGATGTCGGTCAGAAAACGTACCGAAAATCATATGAGTGGTTGACAAGAAACCAGATTTCTTTATCTGAGGAAATTCTCAAAACTATGCCGAAAGCTCTAACAGAATTCTGTACGAATTCCGACGAATTTCTAAGAAATATTCTAAGGGAATTTTCGACATGTCTTATAAATGTCGGAAAAATGTCTGACAAAGCATCAGAAAATTTGCCGATTTATCTAATACGCTTTACGTCCTGGCGTATTAATATCAGAGAAAATTCGGAGCTAAAATTAGAAATTTATCAGAAATGTCGTTTAAAATTCTTCATGCATTGTTGTGCTGCTTATGGCAGCTCATCAAAAAACATTTACACATATTTTATAAGTTTAATTACTCAAATATTTGTGCGTATAAGCTTAAGAGATAAATGAGAATTGTAACGAAAACTAAAATCAGACAATGTGCAGAAGTGACTGCTAAAAGTCGTAAGACGTAGATCAGAAAATGTGCAGACTACTCTCTTAAATGTCTTAAAGGAAATTAAATTGCCTTCGGATAATGTGCAGACTATTCTGATATTACTCGGATAATATTTCAGACAATGTGCAGAAACGTCGTACCAGAAAACTGCCTACTGCTCCGCCAAATATCTGAGGGAATTTTAGACAACTCGGCTGATTGTCTGGTAAAGTCTCAGATTTTTTCTGATGTTAGACATGTCATCCAATATTGTTTCCTGGGTGTTTGCATATCATACGTTCTCTTTGTTTCGTTTGTGTGTATGTAAAAATCTTTCTGTCTGTAATGTTTCTATTCATTGAGTTAACCCTTGGTAGCTCGTGTATTGTATCTTGGGCTCGGTCCCACATATATATTGCATTTAAGCCAGGTCGATCAATATACATATAAAGCTAAGTACTCTGTTCAAATTTTCGAAAAATGTTGATCAACATAAGTTTTTTATACGAAAAATATGACAAGTAACCAATTATAATAGCCCTTGAAAGTATGCTGCAATTGTGTACGTTTAAAAAAACCCAATGTGTTTGTTGTAAATTCCACACGAAAAAAGTGGTGCTTATATTATTTCGCATGAAGACTCAAAATGTTGTAGATACATTTCATATGTTAATCACAAAATAAACAGAGTACTACTTCTGCAACAATTTTCCATGAGAAATTCGAGTAAAGGAAACATTAACTTAATTCTGGTGCGTGACATAAAAGTGAGTATGTTAAAAGGTAGACATACAAAGTTTCAGAAGAGGTTCCTTGCCACGTGCAAAAAAGTGGATATAATAGGGGAAGAGTCCGAGTTGTCATAAGTGGTGCCCAGAATTCAATGTCGGATTAAAAAGTCACAAGAGCCAAAAATTATGTGACAGTCAAGCTATATACAACCATGTGAGACATAATAAGGTCAGACTTTAAATGGTAGTGCTATATGTAAAAAACCAAAAGTGCTATATTTTGGGGCGTGGCAAAAATATATTTTTACAGTCTTAGAAACGTCATTGATATACCTTTCTTTCTATGATGTGATTTTTTATTTTATTTGACCTGGTTTGATGTAGTATGTATTTGAAAAAGAAAAATGGGCTTACCTTTGGGGCGTGGCATAAAAGGTGAATATTAAACGATAGATATATTAAGTTTCAGAAGAGGTTTCTTGCCACGTGCAAAAAAATTTACGTTTGGGGGACGGATTCGAGATGTCATATGTGGCGCCCTGAATTTGATGTCGGATTAAAAATTTGCCAAAGCAAACATGTACTTATAGTGAAGCCAAAATTAAAAGGGCGGTATCCAGGGGGGTGGCAAAAAATTAAAAAATTTTTTTGGAGTTGTTTCATTGTTGTTATAAATATTAATTTACAACAACAATGCTTTGATAATTCCGCACATTTGAATTCCACATGAAATACAGAACATAGCCGAATATGTTTTTTTAAAATAAATATATAAAAAAGAGCTGACAATAAAAATAACACTGTGGAACAAATTCAAGTTAGCAAAAGTTGGGTCGATTCTGAGAGTGAGGGGTGAAAATAGAGGCTAAATTAGAAGACCCGTATCGCGGCGTTTGTTTATGTTAGTTCGAATTTTTTTTTTAATCGACCTTCGAACTTTGCAGTCAAATGCCGATTTTCAGCATATTGTTTATATGGTTTTTTAACTCGTCGACTAATTGATATTTTTTAAATCTGTAAAAGCCAAATTATTGCTAAAGACCTGTGCAACAATTAAAATTTTTTAAAAATTCATTTAGAAAATTTTTGTGGTGCTTATGAAGTAAAATGTTGGAAAAATTATTATTTTTTCATGCTTTTTGAAAATATTTTCCACAAAACTAAGTCTTTTTTGCTTTCTGTTTGATATATAATATGCTTCTCACTTTCTTCTTTGTCTTCCCCTTCTTCCTCTTTTTCCTCGTCTTCCTTTTCTTCAAAGGTGTTTTTATACCAACAAAACAACTTTTTTGTTTTTAACCACCGCACAGGCAGCGATTTTTTTTTATTTCGTACAAGCGAACTTATTTCAAAAATAAAGATTCAGTTAAGAGTCGGAACTCAGCCGAAGCTGATGTCTTCTAATTTTCGCTCGGTCGTGATAAAATTCACTATTAATTTTTTTGGAACTTATTTCATTTTGTGAGTGATTTAAGTTAAGTGCATCATAAAAATAACAACAACAAAAAATATTGTATAATATATATTGTATTAAAAATGTCGGAACTAAAATGTAAAATGGACCATTTTTGTTATATTCATGGACGTTTCATAGCAAGCGATGAAAAATGTGGCAATGCGAGTGATTTTTGTTTTTTTTTGGAAGCCTATAAACTATTTTTCTCGCAAGAGTTTATCACTGACGTAAACTATGCCCCTGAAAAGGTTTGCTTTAATTGCTATTCAACTCTTATGCAATGAAAAGTGGAAAGAAGAAGGCTATGCCTTTTGGTATACCAAAATGATGTGATTAGACAACAGCCCGCATCAAGAAGAAAATTGCTATGGATTTATCAACTACCATAAAACTTTGAATAGAGGGAAAGCAAAGAATAAAACTTATGTAGCAGTGCCAAGTGTCCAATTACCATTACCGCACTCAGAATTCGTTCCAGTACTAACATACCGACGTATTGATCTTCAAACAGATATCAGTACTACAACCGCCGCTACTACATCCATGGATTTCTTCTCAGAATACAAGTCTTGTGAAGGTACATCCTATGAAACATCAAAGGACACAAAACTAATTGGATGGAATTGTTGCAAATTTGTATTTGACTCAGAAAAAATCAGAACTACTGGCTTCATTTTTGAAAGGAAATAATTTGCTGCCCAAATGTACCAAAGTAACAGCATATCGAAAACGCAAAAAAGAGTTAAAAAAGTTCTTCAATATGAATGATGCAAAAAATTTCGCTTATGGCAACGATATTGAAAAGTTAGTAGAGACGATAGGGTTAACCTATAAAAAGGATGATTGGCGTTTATTCATCGATAGTTCACTAATCAGCTTAAAAGTTGTTCTTTTGTACAAGACAAATAGAATGCCTTCTGTTCCGATTGCGTATAGCACTGACACTAGTGAAAATTTCGATAATTCGAAACACATTCTGGAAGTAGTCAAATATAACGAACACCAGTGGCGCATTTGCTGCGACCTCAAAATAGTTTCATTGATTACAGGCTTAACAGCATCTGGGCGTCCAAAATGTCAGTGTTTTTTGTGCGATTGGGATTCACGATACGGAGAAGGTATTAAAGAAAGAAACCAGTACAAACATCCTAACTGGAATACTCCCATTGGACGGAAATGGCATAAAGACAATAGGCTATACGAAAGTCTTGTTCCAGAAATGAAAATTTTGTTGCCGTTGCTCCACATTAAACTTGGCATTGCTAAAAAAATTTGAAATGTATCGCAACAAGACCAGCAGTATTCAACCGCTTAAAAGACATTTTCCCAAGACTAAGTAACGCCAAAATTCAGGAAAGGGTTGTTAATGATCCCGACATACGAAAACTAATGAGTCGTCAAGATTTTGACCAAGTTCTGACACACCGAGAATTAAATGCAATGCTCGCATTGAAAGCAGTCATTAAAGGACTTTTGGGTAAAGAACGCAAAGACAACTACAGGCAATCTGTTGTAAACATGTTGGCAGCTTTCGTTGAAATTTGGGTTAATATGTCGTACAAAATTCATCTCTTGCATCAGCATCTTGATCAACTCGCTCAGCAGTTGCCAACTGAATCTGATGCGCAAGGCGAACGTTATCACCAAACTGCGCTTCCATTTGAAATAAGGTAACTATAGAGTGTGCATATTTTGAATTCCTAGATTTTTCTAATATCATTATCAGAGTGCACAATTTAAACATGTTAACGATTTTCGTTTCAGGTACAGAGGAAAGAAATCTCCACATGCAATACTAGCTGATATTTGTTGGTGGTATAAAAACGCCTTTGAAGAAGAGGAAGACGAGGAAGAAGGGGAAGACAAAGATGAAATTCCAGAATATCTGGACGAAATTATCGACCTTTCTGATGATGATGACCGAGATATAAGAGAGAGAGAGAGAGAGAGAGAGAGCAGTGATGTTGATCCACAGCCGCCTGCTAAACGGCAACTGGCCAAATCATTAATTTAATTTACTTAATTTTTTTACTTAATTTTCCTAACTAGCATTTCAAAATTATATTTTTTCCATATTTTTATAATTTCTTTTTCAAAGTTTCTTCAAAACCAACACTGAATAAAATTGGTACATAGAAAATGAGAAGTAAATTAATATTAAGCTGGAAAACGCAAGTTTTGTATTATGATTGTTTTCTTTTCAAATAAAATTTATTGAAGAAACTGAGAAGCATATTATAGATCAAACAGAAAGCAAAAAAGATTTAGTTTTGTGGAAAATATTTTCAAAAAGCATGAAAAAAAATAAGTTTTTCAACATTTTGCTGCATAAGCACCACAAAAATATTCTAAATCAATTTTTTAACAATTTTAATTGTTGCACAGGTCTCTAGCAATAATTTGAATTTTACAGATTTAAAAAATATCAATTAGTTGACGAGTTATAGCCAAAAAAACATATAAACAATATGCTGAAAATCGGAATTTGAATGCAAAGTACGAAGGTCGATTAAAAAAAATTCGAACTAACATAAACAAACGCCGCAATACGGGACTTCTAATTTAGCCTCTATTTTCATCCCTCACTCTCAGAATCGGCCTAACTTTTGCTAACTTGAATTTGTTCCACAGTGTAATAATATGTTAAGTCTAACAAAATTCGAATATACATAGATTCGTAAAAGAATAACAAATATAATACAAATATAATTTACAATTTAACTTGTATAGTGTTGTGTTACAAGAACTTTGAATTCTCTAGCGTTGCTGGTTTTTTGTATGCTATTAGGAAGCAGGTTCCAAGGACGGACACAGTATATATATTAAATTGGTGCTCAGACACCAGACTATGATGCCTTAAAAGACTATCGGCTGTATGCTAAAGAATATTTTACTTTGGCTTTGAAGTTCATAGTAGTTACCAAGCACTTTAAGGCTAACATAACTTTGTTAAGAAATTATATGCAAAAGACAACTTTAATTATTTTGTGATTTAATAATAAATACTGGCAACACCACCGTGTTCAACAACCACTTCATAGTTTATGATGTACAAAAGCGAATACAAATTTCATTCGAGTAGTCAAATAACTTTTTATTTTATTAAATAACTTTTTATTACTTTGAAGTAAAACAACTTAATTCAAAAAATATGAGCTTCTGACATTGTAGTAAAGCATAAAAACATTTCTATGAAGTAAAAGTAAAAAATATGATGAACGTAGAAGAATTAACACAATTTCTTTTATTCGAATGAAATGAGTATTTGAATATCTAACTTTTTTCGATTTGTTTTGATTTTATGTACATCACTAAGACATTTTTTTATATTTGTATCTTTTTATATTTTTTTTTTATGAATTTTTCTATGTATTTCGAATCAACTAGATAATTTGGTGTTGTTTCCCATTACATGAAACAAATAATAAATTTAAGCTAAGAGATAAGACTTCAAGCATTATTTTCAGATGTAACATGAATCAATATGTGCTATATTAACGAACATATTTGAGGTAAAAAATACACATTTTGGAAATATCAACTTAAAGTAGTCTTAACAAACGTGAGTGCCTACTTTAAAATTTTGATTTAATAATTTTTTTAGAATACAACTTTACTCAACATTGCTTGGCAAAGCTACTTTAAGTATTTTTGCATACAGCCGTATGTTTTTCCTCTACACGCGCACGCGCAAGGACTAAACGATTGTAGAGAAAAATTGGCTATTTTAAGTATATATTTTTGTTAAATAATATCAAGACTCTTACATCCAAAAGACTTTGCAGTGACATCCCGTATAACGCATTTAAATATGGTGAAATGCTGTCATATTTTCGTAGACCACGTATCTAATAATGTTGTTGTAGACTTTATTTGATTAATTTCTACTTTTATAGTCACAGCTGGCAGAGATTTCACATCCATATAACAATCGTGGCATGAGATACACTTTTGCGAATAGAGTCCGTATATTCAAAGGCGTGAAGTAATGTGTAGTCCAAAGCCCTCGTAGCAAAAAATATGTGCTACCTACTATGCTGTTGATATGATTTGACGATCACAAGTTCTCATTTAATATAACTCCTAGATTTTTATCAGATGAAACAAGACATATTTGTTGACTGTTTAACGTTATTGCAATATCAGTACTCAACTTTGTAGACTTCTTGTGAATAAATAGCAATGCATTTGGACTTCTGAGGATTTAGCAATAACTTGTTTGCAGTAGTCCATTGATAAATTCTATTTAGGTATTTGTTAAGCTTTCTAACGTTTTCACTTATAGATTCTAATGGGCTACTAATATAAAGTTGCACGTTATAGCATATAAGTGTATGTTGCAGTATTTTACAGAGTGTGGTAAATCATTTACATACATTGAGAACAAGAGTGGACCCAGAATTTAACCTTGGGGAACTCCTTTGGGAACAGATAAACGCGCTGAGTAATAAGTATCATTTAGAAAAACAGACTGAAAGCGATTGCTCAGATATGATTTCATTAGGCAAACGGACCATCTGGAAAATTTGAATAGTTTGCGTTGTTTGAGTTCAAGTACTGTGTGGTCAACGGTATTGAAAGCTTTAGAACGATCCAATAAAACCAATATATTTATTTTACCGGTGTCAATATCTGATCGAATATCTTCACATACATGGGCTAAAGTTGTGACGCAGCTGTGTTTACTCCGGAAACCCGATTGGAAAAAAGTTAACAAACTGAATCGTTGTATAAACTCATTTATCTGAGTATACATTAGCTTCTCCATTGCCTTGGAGAGATAAGGCAATATTTAAAGTCTGACTTCGCTTTTGGTACAGGTATTATTTTTGCATGTTTCCAATTTGCTGGGAAGGTAGATGTGGTGAAAATTGTGTTGAAGATATGTGTTATGAAAGGTAATAATTTAGGCAAGAGTATTTTTATAAATATTGGATTAATATTATCATAGCTAATTGAATCAGACTTAATAGAAAAAATACTCGATAAGACCTCCGCATCGTTAACACATCGAAATTGAAACTCGCCGTCAATTTCAGCATTTTCAATGCTGTTTAAATAGTTGAAAGTATAAGAGTCATCAGTTGCATGAGATATACGAGCAAAAATGCTGTTGTGCTGATATGCAGTCAATGAACTTTTAATATTTTTATCCTCCTTTCCAATCCCAATTCCTCGTATTTTTTGCCTAGTGTGTTTGCTGTTTACAGCATTTTTAAATCGTTCAGCATAATAAAAAGAAATTCGCTTTCTTAATTTCACGATTCACTTCTCTTCGCAATTTCCAGTACTCATCTTTTAGTAAGGGAACATTGAAACGCTTCTAACGTGAGTAGGCAATATCTATGTGCTCGATTAACAGTTTTATAGACGAGTCTAGTATTAGGTTGTACTATTTGAGTTTTGCAGGGCACATAAAAATTGTACAAGGACGTAATATTACTTTCAAGAAATAATAACTGTTCGTCAGCAGATGTCAAATAGTATATTGAGCTCCATTTGATACGGGAGAAGCAATCAATCATTTTATACTTGATAGTTAATGCGTTTAAAGCAAAGATGTTCAGCCCATACAACAATTGTTTGAAAAAAAAAATCATACACATTTGTTACGCTCTTTTAAAAACTCATTCATTCATCGTTGAGCAATCGACGAAAACACATGCGTCGGAGTATCGTCATTTTTTTCAGGAATTTATTAAGCATTGTTGTTGGTTTTTGTTGAACAAAGCACAGTAAACACACACGATTCAATTACAATTGAACACACAAAAACAAAGTAAAAAAAATAAAAGCTACACGTCTACGAAATGAGATGTGAACGGTATTTTATGATAAATGATGCTTTTCATAACATTCAATGCCTTTTATGCTACAAAATATTTAAGGCTGGAAATGAAAACGTTTTGAAAAGACATTTTTATTCATATCATTATGAAATTTGTTTTAGGTGTTTGCCAATATGTTTGCTGGGAGTTAAGGCCGTGTCAGATAAAACTTTGTCGCTTTACGTGACGTTTCTAACTTTGATAGAAAAGTGTAAAGCAAAAGGAGTATAGGCCATGTCAGATAAAACTTTTGCTTCGCGTTGCGTTACAGATTCGCTTTGACATCTAAGATGAAATGTACATACTTATACGAAACATGTCACATAAAGCACTTTTAACGCAGCGTGAAGCGAAAAGTTCGGCAACTCTCATCTTTTTGCTTGCTTTGACAATCAGCTGGAATAATTTTCTTTTATTATATTGCCAAACGAAACATATTGCGCGTTTGAATCTGTTTTAATAAGAGGTAAATATGTATGTGGCATTTATTTATTTATAATAAATCGTAAAATAACATAATTGACTTTTATTTTTATAAAAAATATATATATAAATAGCAAAATTATCAACTACTTTTTTGGTAAACGATCAATGCGCGAGCAGAGGGCGAAGCCGATGTAAAATGGTGATCGGCGCCGGCTAAGAACAAATATAGTCGGCGGCGGCTATTAGCCGGCTAAGAGCCGAAAATTTTTCGCCGGCGGCGGCTACCTAAATTTATCGGCTAACGGTCGGCTAACAGAGTATTTCTTGCTTACTTACATACAAGGTATATTTACAACAGGTATACTCGGCCCAATTATAAATAAACTTGCCTTTCTAGACGATTTACTGCCTTATTTATAAAAATAATTTTCATAAGAAATTTTTTTCATATGTTCCAAAACCGAATTAAATATTTTTAAATGCGCATGTTAGTAAATATCCACTTTTTATTATAAAAAATCGGCTTAGCCGCTAGCCGATATTAGCCGCAATAATCGGCGGCGGCTAAGTGATTGTGAAAATCACCGGCGGCGGCTAATAGCCGGCTATTAGCCGACCGGCTTCGTGCTCTGTGCGCGAGTGTTGTCAAAGTTTTCATTGTGTCATACTCCTTTTGCTTTACACTTTTCTATCAAAGTTAGAAACGTCACGTAAAGCGACAAAGTTTTATCTGACACGGCCTTATGACACAATGAAAACTTTGACAACACTCGCGCACAGAGCACGAAGCCGGTCGGCTAATAGCCGGCTATTAGCCGCCGCCGGTGATTTTCACAATCACTTAGCCGCCGCCGATTATTGCGGCTAATATCGGCTAGCGGCTAAGCCGATTTTTTATAATAAAAAGTGGATATTTACTAACATGCGCATTTAAAAATATTTAATTCGGTTTTGGAACATATGAAAAAAATTTCTTATGAAAATTATTTTTATAAATAAGGCAGTAAATCGTCTAGAAAGGCAAGTTTATTTATAATTGGGCCGAGTATACCTGTTGTAAATATACCTTGTATGTAAGTAAGCAAGAAATACTCTGTTAGCCGACCGTTAGCCGATAAATTTAGGTAGCCGCCGCCGGCGAAAAATTTTCGGCTCTTAGCCGGCTAATAGCCGCCGCCGACTATATTTGTTCTTAGCCGGCGCCGATCACCATTTTACATCGGCTTCGCCCTCTGCTCGCGCATTGATCGTTTACCAAAAAAGTAGTTGATAATTTTGCTATTTATATATATATTTTTTATAAAAATAAAAGTCAATTATGTTATTTTACGATTTATTATAAATAAATAAATGCCACATACATATTTACCTCTTATTAAAACAGATTCAAACGCGCAATATGTTTCGTTTGGCAATATAATAAAAGAAAATTATTCCAGCTGATTGTCAAAGCAAGCAAAAAGATGAGAGTTGCCGAACTTTTCGCTTCACGCTGCGTTAAAAGTGCTTTATGTGACATGTTTCGTATAAGTATGTACATTTCATCTTAGATGTCAAAGCGAATCTGTAACGCAACGCGAAGCAAAAGTTTTATCTGACATGGCCTTTAGGGTTGCGAGAGCGAGCGCTAATACATCTCATTTTTATTTTTGATCATCTATGGTTTAAAAGGCCGGGGCACATAGAATCCGTCATACGTCATCCGTTGCCTTTTTCAACTGACGTTAACGGAATGACGGATAATGTTGCCACAATGAGTACTTTGTTAACGGAGAGAAAATCAGCTGTTATTTATTTATTAATTTTAATTTCTTTAATTCTTTATTTTAATTCTTATTTCTTAATTCTTAATTTCTTTATTTTTTTTATAACAAAGCACCAAAACTTTATACAATCGAATAAATTTTAATTTAAATTATTTTATTTTTGAGCGAAAAACAAACCCACAACAAAGAACAAATCAAACAATTGTTGTCAAAGTACTCAACGTACGTTAAAAGTTAAAAGTTGGCCAACTTTGTACTTTGCGTTGACGGAGAAGTACTGTATGTGATCAAGTTCATAAGAAAACATGTATTTTAACTTAGCTGTCAGTTGAAAAAGGCGACGTATAACGTATGACGGATTCTATGTGTCTCGGCCTAAAGTCCCGAAAGGTCAAATGAGGTGAATATCAAGTCATGTTTCGAAAAACAAGGCGCTGAAAGTTGATCATACAATAAAACTTTCGAGATGTTATTTACGAAAAATAAGTCCAGCAAAGTATTTGATGTGTTGGTGTAGTGGGTTGGAATGAGAAGATTTATAGGTCTAATAGCAATAGATGACATGTTGTCGATAAGTGTAGATTCACTCAAAATGTTCGAGTTGAAATCACCAGAAATAACTAAGTCGGTGTATGGTAGAGTAAGTTCTTCAAGATCGCTCATGAAAAGATCAATGGGAGTGTTACGGTTAGGTATGTATACACATCCAGCTAGCAGCTTTTTCCCGTTAGACACAATCTCCACAAATAAGTATTCAATTTTGTATATTTTTCTGTTTCGCTAATACCCGCAGCATATACATTGTGCCATCATTGGAACCAACAACCGAATTATTCGGTTGCATATTTGAGGTAGTGGAGAGTTAAACTAATATTAACACAAACAACGCTAGAAGCTGAAAAGTGTTTGCCAAAAAACAAGTCAAATGGAACGTATAAAGTTACTTCTGAGTTAAAGTTAAACAAAAAATTAAAAGATATATTAAAATTTGCAATACAATATTAATAATTGAAATTAAAAACAATTGCTCAATTCACAAGCTCAGTCGTATGTCTTATCGTTTAAAAAAAGACAAAACTTGTTCATGTACTTGTGAACAGTCAATTTGTTGTATCGTTATTTTGTCGTATCTTAAATGTCAATTTAATTAATACCAAGACATGGCGAATTAATACCAGGTGGCCTCGAGAGATCAGGTGACTAAGAAAATCTTTCTATATTGGAACTCTCAACAGTGTTAATATATCAGCTTTTTGACATTCCAAATATAAATTCCCCGTGCAGAATTCGTAGTCACCTGATCTCTCAAGGCCACCTGATATTAATTCACCTTGATTTGATACCATGAAATGAGACCAGGCATGGGAATTTTAATTTGACGCGAAATAGAATAACTTTTTTCGCGACAAGCAATTTTGATTAAAATAGTTTGAAAATTAAATTGAAATGAATCAATTATATATTTATCATTAAGAAGAATGTATTTTCTGGTTTTACTTATAGTATATATAAAATATTTTTACAAATTAATCTAACAAATAGAATATTCCCAGACCTGGCCTCAATACAACTATTTGAAGAACATATAAAATTCAATCGTATAATTATAACGCACTTTTGTATGAAAATTACCAAAAACAAAAATACAATATTTTGTTATTAGACGATTACACAACACATACGACATTAATACGAGCTTGTGAATTGAACAAATATAATTATAAATAAAGGGTATGTGATGACATATTACGGATTCAAAGGTTATGAAGTGGAAGAAAAAGCTCATCCAGCTGTTCAATACTATCAATACGGATGGGCTCGTCAGTGTTAGAGTTTTTGACATAAACAATACCACGCATTGTAAATACGGAGTGTAGGTTGTTGTTCTTCTTGATACGAAGGCAGAAGTTAAGATTTTATAACTGTTGGAAGTGAGATTTTCGTTCACGTAAAATGGATTGTCAGTTTTGTTTTTTCATACGTTTTTTCATACGAAAAATATGACAAGCAGTGGTGCCAGAAATTTTCGGAGAAAAATCTTCATTCTGCGAAGAAAAATCTTAATTTTAGAAAAAAAATCTTCAAATATTTTTTTTTATTTTTGTTATGTGTAATAAAAAAATTCATGTTTATTAATTGTAATAATCTTACGAGTACTACACATGAGTAAAATCTAAAATATTCGACACAAAAAGAAGGGTTTGGATTTTTATCCTATCGTATTTAAATGAAAATCAACATATATCTTTTATTCTTGTGTTCGCGTAATACGACGAAAAATTATTTCGATATCTCTCTCTAAACTTCTCTAAACTTGAGCCCCTAAACTTGAGCATCTCGGCCATTTTTGAGAAAAGCTCGTCATATTGAAGATTGAATAACTTTAGAACGCGTCATCGAATATAAATAAATTCGATGTCATTCGAAAGATTTCAGTCTCTTCTTAAGGAGTACTGATCAAAAATGGCATAGCTTCCTGCTACAAGTGCCTCTAAAATGTCAATACATCCTTTATCCTTAAATATTCTAAACAACGGTATTTTAAGTTTTTTTAATATTTTTTTACAGAATGTAGCCAATTTACATGTCTTTACCGTGTACAATTTTCATAAGCTAGAGTAATAAAAACAACAATATATTGCAAACTAATCTATCGCCATTGCGTAAATAATAGAAATCGGGATTTTAGGAAATACTACGGCTATGGTTGTTTTTATTATTATTGCTTACACAATTTTCATAAAAATTACTGAGTTATCATAAAGAAACAACTGTAGCTTTTGAATCTGATTTCATCCCATCTTGAAAATTTTACACAGTAAAGACATGACAATTGGCTACATTCTGTAAGAAAAAAATTAAAACGCCATTTTTTAGGATATTTAAGAACAAAGGAAATTTTGGCATTTTAGAGGCACTTGTAGAATGAAGCTATGCTCTTTTTAATCATCACTCGTTAAGAGGAGACTGAAACCTTTCGAATGACCCAAAATTTATTTAGTATATGCGATGACGCGTTCTAAAGTAATCTTCAATATGACGAACTTTTCTAAAAAATGGCCGATATGCCCATGCTTAGACGGCTATAAAATAGAAACTATAAGAGTTATTGAAATATTTTTTCGCCATGTAAAGCGCTCGCACCAGTAGAATATATAGTCGGATTTCACTGAAATCGAAGAGGATAAAATTTAAGACCGTGCCAAAAATTATTGTTTTTACTCACAAACATTTATAAAAGTATTACTATATACTCGTATTTTATAAAAAATAGTCAAAATTTTATAAATAATTGAATATATTCAAAGATATTTAATTATAATACTGTGAAGATTCCAGATTTTTTAAAATATAATACATTTTTAAATTATATCACGAACATTTGCTAATATTGAGTATATAAAATACCCTCCAATGTGGTGTTACATAATCTGTTTCCGTACTTCGTTTTATTCAAATTTACTTTTGAAAAAATCCATTCAACGTTTGCAGATGAACTAGTGAGACATATTAAACTTAATGCGAATTTCGACAACGTTGGAAATACTAACGTACTACATATCTGCTCTATTAATTTTTGAGATTGTTTGCCAAAAGTCTTCCACAGTAACGTTTTGTAAATTTGGAAAATATTTATTAATATGGGGCGAAGCTCTCTAAATTCGTCATCCAAATTGTTAACCTCACTGTCATCAATTAAATTTGGAAAACGTTTTATTATACTAAACCAAGGTTGTTTCCTATTATTTATACTTTATATTATACTTTATATGTATACTTTATTTATTAGCAAATGGCAATTCTATACAATACGCTAATCCTTTCTTGAGCTATCGTTAAGCTGTCAGGTAAATACATTTAATAAATTTTAACAAGGCGTGTGACAATAATAGATATGAGGGAAATAAATCACAAAAAATCTTCATTTTGAGAAAAAGATCTTCAAATCTTATTTTGGCAAAAAAATCTTCAAAATAAAGGTAAAATCTTCATTCTGGCATCGCTGATGACAAGTAACCAATTATAATAGCCCTTGAAAGTATGCTGCAATTGTGTACGTTAAAAAAAACCCAATGTGTTTGTTGTAAACTCCACACGAAAAAAGTGGTGCTTATATTATTTCGCATGAAGATTCAGAATGTTGTAGATACATTTCATATGTTTTTCACAAAATAAACAGAGTACTACTTCTGCAACAATTTTTCATGAGAAATTCGTGACAATTTTTTTTATGTGAACTTTTTACAGCAGTTCGCACGAAATGATAGGGAGAAATGAGCTATAGGGAGAAATGAGCTTCACAATAATAACTGCATCAAGCGAATTACTTTAATTTTTATTACTTCTATTTCGCAAGTGGTAAATGGATTTTGTTGATAGAGTATTAATATTGAGTGCATAGCATAGATCATCAAATATGCCATATTAGCCTTCATTATAGAAAAAGGTAATACCGTTTATTATTGAGAGTTTTCTTGATGAAGATGTTGTAGCTTTAATTCCTTCATTTCAGATTTTTCATTCGTAACTGCTTCAAGTTTGGAGACTCTAGTGGTAACTTCAATGAGATCCCGTTTTATACCCCGCATGCTGTTTTTAGTTGTTTCTATTTTCTGTAGCATACGATTCTCGCTATCCCTAATTAGCGTTTTTATTAAATTTGTAAGTGCGTCTGTTTGCTTTTCAAATCGCGAGTCGAATATTTGCAACATGCGAAATGGAGACTCGATGTTAGGGATACGAGGTGTTTTATGAACATTATCGATAATTGATTGTTGCGGATCAGATCTACTTAGGTGCAGGAGTATTAAACTGGAAATAAATTTTTCCACAGGTAGGGGACGTTTCATTCCGAAAAAAATAACCATTTTATAACCTTTAATTATGATAATTAAGTTTGTGGTATCGAAACGTTTATTCAGATTAGCTTTTTTAGTAAGTTTTAAAAGTTTTTTTTTTTAAGTTTAGTATTACATTTTTTTTTAAGTTTAGCAGTTACACATATATATGTTGTTTCATCCGAAAAGTATGCAAGGTTTTATTGACACTTGTTTCGTTTCGTTACTGTCACAATATCCCATTGAAATTAGTTGCCATGGTAGCACTATCACGGCAGCTACTGTCATGGTGTGAATGGGGCTGAACATAAAAAAAATTACATATCTTACATGCCGTCTACATTAGACATGAAATGCTGTTAAGACATGATGTTATGAAATCGTTGTTAAAACAAATGCTCTAACAACCATGTTAAAACATGAAGAAATCATTAACATGAGCGGTTTACACTTAACATGAACATGATGTTAGGTGTTAATGCTAGTCATTTCATGTCTAATGTAGACGTACGGTTAAGGCGCTACTATGAACATACAAAACTTTGTTTCTCCAAAAAGTAGGCAAAGTGGCTTTTTAATGGTTCTTTTGTTCATCTATTTTCTAAATATTATTTCTACCATTTTATTGCAGAGTAGAATTGAAAACGCAAATTTTTTATTTTTTTCGTTTTCACTTTTGTATCAGTTTTGTTTCTGTGACACACCTGATTTTAATAATCAGAAAGAAAACTCATAAAAAATATTGGAAAAAGTATTGCAAACTTATTTTGATATACATATATCCAAAGCAAACAAATTATGAGCACATCGTAAATATATTCTCTTTTAAATCGATTGATTTTTGAAATCGAAAAACAATATATTATCTTAAATTGCACTTATTTTTTAATAATTTGTTCTGAGCGGGAATTCCCAGGATAGCGGGAAATTTCAAAACAATTTACCGGGAAATGAAAAAGTCCGGGAAAAGAAAAACCCTAGGTACAACCCACGATGACCACCACTAGACCCAAGCTATTTTGGGAAACAACATAAAACAAACCAAGCTATGATATCGTCCCTACCATGTGAAAATATCCAATATGCAAATCGATACTTTTAAAAAGAGCTGTCAATTATGAACTCAAAATCAGCGTAGCTCTAAAAGTGGAAGTTTTAAAATATTTCTTCATGAGTTTTCAATATCTAAGAGCAATTCAACATTTTCCAACGAAGCGTATCGCATCCATTGGAGAATCATGGTAACGATTCTTAAAAAAAGAATTTTGCATATTGGAAAGTTTGACATGGTAGGGACCATATAAGCAATAACAAATACACTTTCTACATATTTAAATAAAACGCATGGTTTTTAAGCAATAGCACACTGCTGATAGAAGATTTGAATTAGTCACGTGCAAAGATGCATTTGTGTATATCAGTTTCTGTGTGTTAATTCTTATGAGTGCATATTGATAAGTAATGTAGTGTTTCTGTTATTAGGTGGTACTGTTATTGGCTGAAGTATAGTAGATATGAGTGGATACAGAGACTAAGAGAAACACATCTTCTTTCCTATGTTTCGCCCAAACTGATATTAACAGATACTGATGTCGTACAATAAGTAACTTCCAGCAAACAATTTTTGCCGATTTCGGTCCGAAGTCGGCCAGAAAGTTTGCACAAGACGCCGAATTCGTATCCGAAGTCGGTTAGAAAACGTACCGTAAATCATATGAGTGGTTGACAAGAAACCGGACCTCTTTGTCTGGGGAAGTTCTAAGAAATATGTCGAAATATCCAAGGGAATTCTGTACGAATTCATACGAATTTTCTGGGGAAATTCCAAAGGAATTTTCAACATGTCTGAACAATGTCGGAAAAATGTCTGACAAAACATCAGAAAAATTTTCCGATTTATCTGATACTTTTTACATCTTGTCGTATTAATGTCGGAGAAAAGTCCGAGCTATAATTAGAAATTTATCAGAATTGTCGTTTAAAATTATGCATGCGTTGTTCTGCTGCTTATGGCAGCTCACCAAAAAACATTTACCCATATTTTATAAGTTCAAGAACTCAAATATTTGTGCACATAATCTCAAGAGATAAATGAGAAGTATTAAAAAAGCTTAAATCAGACATTGTGCATAAGTAGCTGCTAGAAGTCGTAAGATCTAGATCAGAATATGAGCAGACTACTCTGTTAAATGTCTTAAACGAAATTAAATTACCTTCGGATAATGTGCAGACTATTCTGATGTTAATCGGATAATATTTCAGACAATGTGCAGAAACGTAAACTGCTTACTGCTCCGCCAAATGTCTGCGGGAATTTTAGACAACTCGACTGATTGTCTGTGTAAAGTCTCAAATTTTTTCTGATGTTAAACATGTTGGCTAAAATTGTTTCCTGGGTTATTGTGTAAACAGGCAAATTTGTCATGCAAAACGAAGTTTGTTCGCAATTGGTCGGCTATTTAAAACGAGCATCAAAATAGACAACAAAAACAGCAATAACAAAGCACATCACTGTGCTGTACCTATCAACAAGCAATAACTCTAATTGTAAGCTAGTAATAAATGTGCACATGAAGTTTATGTGAATGTGTTTTATATGTATGAAATATACGCACACACATCGGTTGTACTGGCAATTATTTTAAAATATCGGTGGTACAACAGATATTTTAAAACAAAAACATGTAAATTTCTTAACCATTGCAAAATACTATGTTAGTCTTATTGTTTAGTACGCTTAAGGTGAATTTAGTAAAAACGTATCGCGTAACGTTAGAACTTTCTGTGCCGCTCAACTTTAGGTGTTAGTTATAGAAAACGTATAACCCCAAGCAATTTTGTCAGCTGTTAGTATTGGATTGTATTGCTTTTAGCATTAGTTTGACATTTGCTACGTAAAAATCTACTTTCTGTAGATTTTCTACGTGACAAAAGAGACGATACATTTTTAGTAAACAGCAACAAGCTTTGTTTATGTTACAGATTTTGCTAGCTGATCCCCACGAACGCGATACGTTTTTACTAACTAGACCTGTAGAATGTGCGCGTGGAATAAAATCATACAATATCAGTTACACTAATTCCATAATTTATACTTATAGTAACAGGTATGTATCTGTTACATCTGTTTTAGCAATACTTTGTGGTATAATGGTGCACGTCTTTAATTTGAATAAGGCTAATGCAGAATTGTACTGTTTTATGTAGTGGTTTTTTATAAGTTTTCTTGGAATTATGTGTGTAAAAAACTGCAGAAAAGTAATAAAAGACTATTCAGCCTGCGAAGGGATATTGATAGATCCCCAAAACCCTTTAGGAATCGTAGAAAAAGCAAGCAAACTATAGTTTGAGATATGTAACAGAAACACACTTTTCATCATCATACAAATTGAGTAGGTCTAATGTATACACATTATGGTGCCCGTTAACACAAAAAGTTTGATTTTTACCCCCAGTTTGGTGAATTTTGGTAAAAAAAAAATCATCCTGAAAAAATTTCAGGTAAATCGGTTGGGGGTAAAACGTGCTCAAATTTGGAAAAAACCATAAAATTTTGTTTTCTTCCCTAATAACTTCCAAAATATTAATTTCACAAAAAAGTTTTAGAGGAGAAAAATGTTGCATGTGAAGTTTTCAACATTTCATATCCTAACAACTTTTCTGTGGATCTACTACTTAATGAAATAAATATAAAATTTTCAAGTAACATTAGCTTATTTTAATGTTTCATTCGTCCTCCCAGCTCATGGCAACTAAAACAGAAATTTACAATGTTTTGGAATGGAACAACTAAACATGGTTTCTTATGTAATTTCAGCTCCTGAATTCGAATCTGCATTCAGTTTATATTTTTGGGTTCTAGTTTTGTAGATATACGCTCTTTTCAAAAATTAAACAGTTACACAGCAAAAGTTAACATAACTGGATAGCCGGTTGCCCTATTCATTCAAAACAAAAAACCTGATTCGATAATATTATCGTTAAGTTACTCATTAGTTTTAGAGATATCGTAGAACTTGTCGAAAAAAATAATTTTTTTTTAATAAAAATTGTTATTTTTATTTTTCAGCTCCTGAATTCGAATGCAGATTCGGATTCAGGAGCTGAAATTACATAAGAAACCATGTTTAGTTGTTCCATTCCAAAACCTTGTAAATTTGTGTTTTAGTTGCCATGAGCTGGGAGGACGAATGAAACATTAAAATAAGCTAATGTTGCTTGAAAATTTTATATTTATTTCATTAAACATTAGATCCACAGAAAATTTGCTAGAATATGAAATGTTGAAAACTTCACAAGCAACATTTTTCTCCCCTAAAACTTTTTTGTGAAATTAATATTTTGGAAGTTATTAGGGAAGAAAGCTACATTTGATGGTTTTTCCTAAATTTGAGCGGGCTTGCGGCACGTCTTACCCTAAACCGATTTACCTGAAATTTTTTCAGGATAATTTTTTATCAAAATGCACCAAACTGGGGAGGTGAGAGCGAACAAAATATGAAAAAAAATCCTCTTTATAGCTAACGGCCACCCTAATACACATACGTATATTAGCATATGCATAAAAATAAGTATTTTGTTAATATACATACACATATGTACATAGGTATGCTTATTTCTTTAAAAATATATTATATTTATTACCAACATATATGTACTTATATATATAAATAATTTATATTTATTTTGTTTATTCTTTTATGTTTAAAAGCCAATAGCGACTCAAATTCTACCGTTGCCAAACAATCATTGTAAAAGTATTCGACAGTATTGGTGTTGAGATTTTTGTGTGATGCATCCTCAAGTTCTCATCCAATACTTCAAAAACTACTTCCGATCGATTTTCTCCGCTTAGTTTGCTTAATTGTAACAAAAAAAGAAATGTATTAATGTACTTATAAACAAATTATGCTTAACTATTTACTTATTTAACCGTTATTTAAATTTACAGTTAAACTTTGTTGTTAAACCGTTGTCAATAAATAAAGTTACCGCAAATTATGCAAACGTTGTTTTATTCAATTAACTTCAGTTAACTTTTTTTATTTATTTAAGTATCTTCACGATAAAGAAACATATTTGCGGTAGCTTTGGGTGACCATGCCCATTATTACTAGCAAATTAGATAGTTTAAACTACAGTCAGCATCAAAAGAAGTAGTATCTTGATTTCATGTATAGGAATTCTTATTTCGGTATTCAAAAACTATTTTTTTCAACATTATTGTCATTTATAAAACATTAAGCACTCCTTACACTGTCTGAGTTTTCGTCTTGTTTCAATATCTAATTTTAAGAATATGACACTTAAAACCAGAGTAGGAAAATAAACTAATAGGACGTTTCCATTATGATAAAATTACGTAGATTTGGGAAATTACTTCGAAGCGTTTCCACTTAGCTTGTGAGTGATTTGGTGTTCGAATTTTCGTAGTAAAATGATGCACTTACTTTATAAGGTGTACGCAGCAGCTGTAATTGAATTTTTTCCATATCGTCGCGTTTCTTCTTAAACCACGTGAGCGCCATTTTTTCGAAATTGACTTTTTTTGTTTTTATGGAAGAAAATAACACTTGCCATCCGATTGCATTCTTATCTTGAGAACTTTGTATGAAAAAAAAATTAAAGCCATTTCGAAAACCTCATAAGCGCCATACAATATGACATTTGCATACAAAATAGAATTAGTTTTATATATAAAGCTGGAAATGTTTAAGTTTCACCCACCAAATTCTTCGTTTTTGAGATAAAAAAAATCTGAAAAGTTTCAGGCCAATCGGAGCATTTTTGGTGCGGCGTCAGGCTCTCAAAATCACTAACTTTGGTATAAACCATACTTCTCGTCGAGTAACTCAAAAACTATATATCCTAAACAGCACAAATGTTCCTCGAACCCCCATTATTTTAATAAAATTCAGCTTTTTTATGTATGCGAAAGCTTTATCTCGATATGTAAACATGGCTGCCGCACAAAAACCCGTTTTGAGCTGAAGTTCGTTTTCGGTCCCTAAGGGGCTAACGCGTGTCCATAGAGGGTTAATATCCGAGACCGACCCCAATTATTTTGATATAACAAAAATTAATTGAAAGGATTCAAAGCGCTATCTGTACTCATTAGAGTAGCTCCCATACAAACCGTAAAATGTACGGAAAAACATGAAATTGATCGAATTTGACTCATTATTTTTTTACGCAATATAATGAACTTGTCATGTTCTACAAATTGAATATTGAACATAAATTTCTTTTGTCTTCCCATAACAAAAATTATGTTCGTCTCAATTTGACGTTGCCTTCACTTTACAAAAGCTCCATTGGGATTAAAAAGCAAAAATATGAAGATTTGATAAGTTTGAAAAAAGTAATGTCGGCAAATAGTTGACCATTTTTTAACAACTCGTTATTAATAATAAATAGTAAGATTTTTTAATGTACGATTAAAAGTTAATGTACGATTAAAAGTTAACGTGGACTTGAACGCCAAGTTCGAAATACAAAACTTGTCGTTAAAGTCCACGTTAACTCATTGTATAAACCCCGCAAGAAAACTTATTTTTTACTAATGGAATGTCCTTTTTTTATAATATATTTTCGGTTTATTTGTTACCTTTTTTCAGCGTCACAATATTTTAAATTTTGTAAGTGAGCTTAAGAGTGAAATAAATAATATGTAATAAGTTTCTTTTTATACATTTTATATAACATCTTTCGTTACTTTTTTTTAAGAGAATAAAAATTTTCTTTGAAAAATATAAGAATAAATGTTAATTTACACACAGAAATTTATGGTTTTTAATTTTACAAAACCTCGTAAGCGACAAAATTTGCGAATTCCTGTTTGCGCCAAAAACACGCAAGCGACAAATTTGGATACAGCTACTTGTTAGTAATAAATTGTTTTTCAAAAAATGATGCTGCTACACCCTTTAGAATGTCGTAAAGCCATGTTTTGTAAAAAAAATTTTTGTTATAAAACACATATTTAAAAAGTTATTAAGTTTTTTTCGTTTTCTGAAAAATGAGTTGTTGGCGTTTACGTGGTTTAAGAAGAAAGGCGACGATATATAGTTTTACATTTAAAATTAATGAAATATTTATTAGTGTAATTTTTTCGAAATCATCAATCACAATTGATGGATGACCCAGGGATGGAGTTTGTAATTTTAAAAGCAACGCAGGGTTGCATAGAGTATATATGGGAAATCATGTCGCAAATTACCTCATTTGGGCAAATCAAATATTTTGGCCGAAATTACGTATATGGAAACGCACTATAAAAGTGCATTTCCATATACGTGTTTTTGGCCAAAATAGGTCTTTTTATTTATTTTTTATTTATTTATTTATTAAGTCTATAGATTATAAATCCTTAAGCCTTTATGACACTACATTTTTCTTGCATTGTTTTGCTATAGGATTGAAAGAATGAAATGTCAAATGATAGAAAGAAACAACTATACAAAATGTAAACAAAACGTAATGGTTTCTTTAAGTGCTGCCTACTCTTTATTTATAATAAAACGCTAAAAGAAAAAAAGTTAAAAAAGAGGCACTAAGTCGCTGAATTCGTGAATAAACGGCTAACTTGGCAGCACTTTAATGTTTCAAGCTTGAAACGTCAATTTTAAGTTGAACATTTTTACCTTTTTTTGACAGGCCCCCATTTTTTATCGATAACATTAGTAAAAGCTTTGACAATCTGGTATTTATCTTAATATAGCTGAACTCTTTGCACCTGGTAAAATATTCTATTATATTCTATTTGCACTGTTCTCCAAAACTTGAAAAATTAAGAAAAAATGTAGTGTCATAAGGGCTTTACAGACTAAAGATCTGATAAAAAACCATTTATATTAACTGTTTAAATACAATATAATTTTACGTTTTATAACATTATTACTCTCAGAGATATCTATAATATGAAAATATATTTATTGAAATTTTCACAAATACAACGAAAAGAGTCATTGTAGTAATTTAGATTGATCAGCTGAAAGTTACGAGTTGGCCTAATTGGTACACTAAAGTTAATTTTAACAAGCAGGAACTCAGAATCGACATCACCACGAATTAGTCCAAGCAGAAAAGAAATACTCAGCATTACGCGTCGGCTTTTTAAAGTTGGTAGCTTAATAAGGACAAGTCTGCTAACATATGACGGTAGAACATATGAATTCCATCCGAGGCCTCATAAACAAAATATCAAAAATTGCTTTTGCACCGATTCAATACTGTTGATATGAATGGAATAGTAACGATCCCATACAATTGATCCGTATTCGAGAATAGGCCGAACTAAAGAAGTATAAAGTTGTTTCGTGATATATGGGTCGGAAAATTCTTTAGACCATAGTTTCATAAAACCAAGAACACCATTAGCTTTGTTGACAGTTAACACAATGTGATCACGAAAATCAAGCTTGTGATCTAACAGCAAGCCCAGATCAGTAATATTGTGCACTTTTTCCAGTGTTGTTCCATTGACATAATAGCAAGAATCGAATTTGTTTATTCGGTAGAACGCCATATGTTTACAGTTTTTAATGTTTAGGTCCATTAAATTAATTCTACATCATTGGGAAAGATTGTCAATATCAGACTGCAGTATGTGTATGAGTAGAGTCCTTAACAGTTTTAAATAATTTGACATCGTCTGCATACATTAGTACTTTAGAATGGAAAATAACAGAAGGTAGGTCATTTATAAATAACGTAAACAGAATCGGACCCAGATGGCTTCCCTGAGGAACACCAGAAGAAACCTCAATGTCTGTTGAAGTAACATTTCTGAACTTTACTTTTTGAGTTTTTTTAGATAGATAGGAACGCTGCCACTTTACGGCTGTAGTGCTAAATCCCATAAGTGATAATTTGTAAAGTAGTATTTCGTGGTTAACTTTGTCAAAGGCTTTACTGAAATCCGTATAAATTACATCTGCTTGCAAGCTTTTTAAAAATCCATCATTTATCATAGTAGTAAGTTCTAGAATATTAGTTGTAGAGGAACGCGATTTACAAAAGCCATGTTGACAAGGGGATAATAGCGAAGAAGTTTGATAAGATAACCTGTCTGTTAAAATCTTTTCAGCTTAGCGATTCCCCTATAATTTGATATTTCAAGTTTGCTGCCACTTTTAAACATAGGGATTATGAACGATGTTTTCGATTGGGGTGGTAAATAACACAATTCAATAGACTTGTAGAAAATTGCAGTAAGTGGTCCGCACAAATATTCAGCACAATTTTTTAGAAGACAACTAGGTATTCTATCAGGACCAGAATTATAAGACGACTTTAATGATCTTAAGTTTTATAAGACTGTTTCATTGCTGATAAATGAAAAATGAATACCAGCTGAATGCGATGTATTAAATGGATAGGGAAAATTATGATCGTATGTGTTTTTGGAATATGTTGTAGCAAAAAAATTCGTGCTAATCAGTGTATTATCTCCAGCAGTACAGGAACCAAATGTCAGATATTTTGGATAATCAGAAGTTCGACGTTTAGAGTTGATAAATTTATAAAACGATTTAGGGTTAGATTTCAATTGTGAACTCATACGTGCTATACATATAGTTATCATATGCCAATTTGTTTGTAGTGTTGTATTCGGAGCGCGCAATAGAGTAATTTCTAAAGTCAGCTAAGGAGCCAGATCTCTTATATATCTTGTAAAATTTGTTTTTCTTATTTTTTGCATTAGTTAAAAAATTATTATCCCACGGTGGCCGCCCTTTATTATCGCGACTAATTATTTTCGGAACAGTTTCGGAAATAAAGTGGTACAGTGCTGAGTAAAAGTTAGAAATAGTGTAATCGAAATTATTTCCAGAAAGTATATTATCCCAATTGAAACTAGATAATAAATAATTAAGTTTTGTCTAATTCACACGTGAGAAGCAGTAGACTTTGTTGAGATTATGTTTGCAACAGTGCTGTTTTATTTGATGGGAGATAAATTTCAACATCTATTGTAAGATGGTAGCATCTTCAGGATAAGTGATATGAAGACATTTTTGTAAGTGTATATCCATCGGCTGATTAACAAAAGCGAGATCCAGGAGTCTTCTACATATATTGCGGACATGGTTAATTTGGAAGAGTCCAAAGTCAAGCAGTGATTGAATAAATACATTTGATACCATCGGAATTAAATAATTAAGCTCATTAGGATTATTCCACAATATAATTGGGAGGTTAAAGTCTCCAAGTACCACAAATATATCAGACAGTTCAGAATCCTGCATAGCTATGTTAATTGCAGAACTGTGCCCATCATAAAGATCAGAAGATGAATTAGGAGGTATGTAGGAGCAAGTAATAAACAAATACTCAATTGTAAGTTTGATTTTGGCGGCAACAAATCGATATATTGTTTTCACTTGCCCATCCCTAGTCGGTGGTAGCCCTAAATTTAGAAATATTTGATGTGTAATTAGTTGAACTTTAACTATTTTTGGGTTCTCAGATGATGAAGAACTACTTTTTAATGAATTCTTTTGCTACAAACCTTTTTTCCCCAACATTTTAATTTGCTATAAAAATTTCCGCCAACATTTTAAATGACATTTGAAGTCCTGATAAATAAATATAGAGCATAAGCTTTGATTTATGCATTTATGTATGCAAATGTTCTCAAATGTGTATATACTTATGTACGTAAAACATTGGTCAGCGTTTCATAGCACAATTGTGCTGAGAGCATTCACACGTATTCTTACCCTCTTCTCATTTAGTCGTCAATGAGACAGCGATGAATGTACATGAGCCGGATGCTTTCATATTTTTTTATATATATTTTTGAAGAATATTTATACAGCAAACACTCGTGTTTCATTTCCAATTGATTATGATATGCTAAAAATATTTCATCACATTTAAAACACGTTTTATTATAGAAATAAATTCAGTAAAGTGCAATATGGACTCGTACACGAAGGCTTCGGTACGAATACTTTAGCATATATCCCTTTTTGCCTTTTGCCGATTTTCGTATATTTTTAGGGCCTCTTTTAATGTTTTCGTTTAAGGATTTTTTCGGACGAATTTTGTGGTTTTTTTGTGATTTTTACCCTTTTTCGGCCACTAAATATACAAATATCAAAAAAGTGGCAACATCAATTCATTTTGTTTTTTCGTTTTACACCTTTTTGCTCCTAGCTTTTGAATTTCTTAAAATCCCTTCTTAGTGGATCCGTGCATCGAAAAAGAAACCTACATACAAAATATGTTTTTATTCAAAATAAACATTCAAAGTACATAACAAATAGTTGTGCAGGAAAAAAAGTACCAAAAAGAGCTCTTAATTTTACGCTTTACATATCCAAACATCAAAAAACTACCAAGTGCATTTGATGGCTTCTAAAGGAGAGAAAAAATTTTTAATTTCATTTCTATCTTTGTTCTATTAGGCGATAAAAAAAAGTACCAAAATTATATTTTTATACTTTTTGGGCCCCTAAATGTATAAATTTCAAAAAAGTACCAAAGACCTGTCCGCTCATTTTTCTATGTTACTATGATGCTTTTGAAATTTTATGCCTACCTTACTTAGATTCGGAGATATAAGATTACCGATTTCACCAGTTTGTACCCCTTTTAATCCCCTTAGAATTTAAGTTTTCATAAATCTCTTCTTAGTGCATACATACAAATATATTCATTCAGTATGTATAGCAATGTGAATAGAAAATATTTGTATGGAAAAAATACCAAAAAGGGCTATCAATTTTACCCGTTATATATTCGACTTTCAAAAAGTACCAAATGTGTTTGGGGGGGCTTCGTATATCTTGATTACTTTAGAAGATAAAAGGTTAGCAAAAAAAGCACCAAAATTATATTTTTACCCTTTTCCGGCCCATAAATGTACAAATTTTAAAATCTACCAAACATCGGTCCGCTCATTTTGCTATCTTATCATGATGCTTTTGGAATTCGGAGATATTAAGTTACCTATTTTATCCGTTTTTATCCCTTTTAATCCCCTTAGAATTTAAATTTTCAAAAATCTCTTCTTAGTGAATATATACAAGCATATGCATTCAGTATGTATATCAATGTGCATAAAAAAGAGTTGTATGGAAAAATGTACCAAAAAGAGCCATCAATATTTCCCTTTATGTATTCGAATTTCAAAAAAGTGCCAAAATGTGTTTGAGGGCTTCGTAAGCAGAGAAGAATCCATTTCAAATTTAGTCTATCTTCATTACTTTAGGAGATAAACGGCTAACAAAAAAGTACCAAAATTATATTTTTAAACTTTTTCGGCCCCTAAATGTACAAATTTCATAAAAGTACCAAACACCTGTCCGCTCATTATTCTATGATATTATAATGCTATTGGAATATTGTGTCTAGCCTACTTAGATTCGAAGATATAAAGTTATCGATTTTACGGGGGTCATTTGGTTGATATTTGTATGAGAATACATAGAAAATTCTAAATGTCGTATCTCTGGAACCACTTCGCCGATTTCGTGAAACACTTCACGTAAACCATCTAGAGACCATCCCCAACGTACCCTAAAATTTTGGTTAAAATCGCTCGACCCGTTTCCGCATTTAGTGGTGACATCAAAGTGTACACTTCTTTTTATATATATATATAGATTTATCTTGAATCTTAAGATGTTTTGCTTAAAATGCAACTGTGTACTTTTTTTCTTTCATTTGTACTTCTTTTATTTACACCATGTACTTTTTTCGCCAGCTGCAGGCTACCCTAATTAAGTAGGAACATGAAGTCTATTTCTTTTTTTGGTAGTGGAGGAGTTATAGCCGTTAACAAGAAAAATATTAACATTAAGTTAATATAAACTCAAAATTAATTAAGTCTGATGTCAATAACTAACTTTAAGAATATGACATTTAAAACTCACATTTTATAGTAGATGAAAATAGAATTGCTTCTATTTTCAACTGAGATCGGGCGAAAAATTAAAAATTGTACATTAAACACGATATTTCACTTTTACATATTGAAATCAGACGAAAACTCAGAGGCTTTTTTATAAACTTATTAACGCAAAAACTACATCGGGACACAAAAACAAAAAAAGTTGGCAGTACACATGACTAAACCCACCTACCTACATGTATTTCGATGAGCTGAATCCGAATTATATTCGATATGAAAAATAAAATAGATTCATATCGAATATAATTTGTTTGTTGTGCTTTGTATAAGTTTCTAAACCTACTACGCTTTTTTAAGTCTCAATTGGCTTTTGAAAGTTTGGGAGTAAGGCAAAAGGTTTGAAACTTTTCAAAATTATGGTTGAAGTGGTTTGGTAAAGCACCAGTAAAATGTTAACGATAATGTTAAACTTTCAGATAAAACTTAAGTTCAGGCAAACTGAGAGTAAGTAATCTTTGAAATAAAATTGATATTACTGAACTTTGTGTTAATAGGGGTTAGTCCTTTAACTGGGGTCCAAATCTCTTAATATATGTATCTATGTTAAAAATATTTTAGAAGAAATAGTTTTGATTTTAGATCAAAGGAAAGAAACTTTTAAGGAATTTCCCCAAAAAAACTCCAATGTATTTTTTAAATAACCCCAAATGAAAATTGTCATCCTTTTTTGTGAAGACAAATCCCCTAATTTGGGGACAGAACCCCTAAACTGGCAGCCCTGTTTGTGTTTTCGAATGAAACGTTAGCGAAAAGTTTTTTGTGTTTGCACACTCTGCTTAAAATTCCTAATAGATATAGCATAGTACTCTGTTCATCATTTCGTGCGAAGTGCTGTCAAAAGTCCATATAAAAAAATTTACACGAATTGCTTACGAAAAATTGATGCAGAAGTAGTACTCTGTTTATTTTGTGAAAAACATATATGCCTAACTATAATATGCATAAGCTAGCTTAAGGTAATGTCAAAAAACAACGAAAAGCCTGTCAAATACTTAAGCAAATTTGAGAACACTTTTAGGTGACTATATTGAACTTACATGAATGTATGTATGCAGCGTTGCCATTTTGGTTATTTTTACATGTATATCGCACTTGTTTAAGACCAAAATTCTATTCTACATGACGGAAAGAAACAAGGTGTGTCGTTTGTGCTATAATATCACACAAAAATATGAAGAAACAAATATTTCGAGCTATTTATGCTATTTTACATATTTCCTCAACTAATTTACAATAATATACATTCATAGAACAGCTATATTAAGCATATGTCTAATTAATAAAGCATACATTGCTGTTTTTTTTTGCAACTACACCAAAAAGTGCAACTCTGATCGGATAGATATTAGTTTATGAAAATTTTCAAAAAATTTGCAATTTGGACAGACTTGTCAACAAATCTGTCACACATATTCACTTAAGCCACACTATCATTATTACTTTTTTTTTTGAACACGCATGAGTTTTTTGACCGATCTAACGCCTAATGGCGCTTTCTTTTCTAGAAAAAATTTAACACTTTTTTATTTTTTATTAAATAAATCGAAATTCAGCATTTTTTTAAAGCAAACTTTACTTTCATAAGAGATGGTACAATAATTTCTAACAAATTCACTTCCTTGAAAAATTATTATACATATTGCAATTTTTTATTAAAAAGTGATTGTTTGCATTTTTTGTAGAAAAGATAAGGCCATAAATCTGTAATGAATGGCCTTAACCAATAATGCTGCATTATTTTGAAGGCTTTTTTGCCTTATTGCTAAGGCATTTATTATTAGTAAGCACGGGGGTAGGTTTTTGTTATTTTTATTACATACATATTTCATAAATTATTTTTTAACTTTCACATTTTGGTTATTGTTTCTCATGTATGTAATAAATTTTTTTAAACGTTTTGGTTAAAAAAATTTTTTGGTCGTGACAACACTGTATGTATGAATAAATAAAAAATAAAATAACAATTTACAAAGAGCTGATTCCGTACGGAAAGTGCGTTCAGTTTCGCTCTTAGCTTAAGCAAATGACAGTTGAGAGAACTTGACGAAACTGTTTCTTAAGTACTTTATCGCTCTTATAATTTTTTAGAGCGATTATTATTTATTGAATCTTCAATTATAAATTGTGCGGTTTCAACATAATAGGCGGTCGACATGAGTAGACAATTTTTTTGAAAAGCACTAAATTGTTTTCGTGCCTCGTATGTATTTTGTGCGTGCATGTACATATATATTTTGTATGTATGTATATATATGTAAAGTCAAAGACAAAAAAGGGCGACAATTTAAATTGTTAAAATAAAGGTTATTATTATTCGCTTTTATTATTTAATATTAGGTTTAATATCTAGGTTTAATATGGATCTACGATAGCTCTGTTCCATATAATCTAATTCGATGGCCTGCAAAACTTGTAGCGACGATGTAGCTTGTTTTCCTTGATGTTTTCTCTGGGGGTGATGCTTTATGACTATTTATTTTAAATTTGTGGTGTGCACATACTTGCATCTCAGCGTTGTCATTAAACATAGCAATGCACAGGTGTATTTTCTGTCAGTGATGCCAACATTCCTCCCACCGTGAATCCTTTTCATCTAGGAGGATTCGCTTAACTGCATAGCCACCAACTTCACAGTGGGTCGGCGGACGGTACCAGTTGTAGTGTTCATTTCAGCAGACCGTATCTGACCATCCTTTCCAACAAACACTTTAGTTACTCTTCCTATCTTTCACTGACTTCTTGGCTGGTTGGAGTCCAGCACAAGAATCAAATCTCCAAGCTTTATTAGTTCAGACGTCTCCCTCCATTTAGGTCGTTGTAAAAGTTGTGGCAGGTACTCGGTGACACACCTTTTCCATAGTTTATCTTTCAAGTTTTGAGCTATTCTCCATTGCTTTCGGTAGCACACATTTTCTTCTCCGGAGCCAGGTGTTTGTGTTGAACTTAGGCAGCCCAAAATAAAATGGTTTAGCGTCAGGGTTCTTCAGATTCAGCATCGATTGGCAATTGTGTTAACGGACGGTTGTTTATAATACATTCGGCTTCTATTATGGCACTTCTAAATGTTTCAAAACGTGGAGCCTCCTCTTTGAAAATACGATATAACAGTTGTTTAACACAGCGAACTAATCGTTCCCAGCAGCCACCTGTGTGGGGACTTGACGGACAGTTGAACGCTCCATCAATATTTTTTAGGCAGTTCTTGTTGAATTATTTCATAATCAAAGAAGTGGCTTTCAGTTGTCATCTCCTTTTGGGCTCCAATAAAGTTTGTACCGTTATCATTTCGAATTCTGACAGGGACACCCCTTCTGTTGACAAAATTTCTCAGGCATAGCAAAAATGAGTCCAAGGACAAATCAACTGAAACTTCCAAATGAAGCGCTCTAGTACCAAAACACGTAAATAATGCTATCTATATTTTCTCTCTTCTGCGGCCTATTGCGACATAGAATGGGACACAATAATACAACCCGACATAACTGAAAGGGCGGGCATAAGGCGTTAGACGGTAAATAGGCAATTGTCCCATCAGTGGTTGTGTAGGCTTGACATTATTGCGAATACAAACTGGACAGACCTTTTTTACAGACTTAAACACAGAACGAATAAAGGGCACCCAAAGTTTTTGTCTGACCGTTGAGTACAATATGATCATTTTGATTATGTCCCTTGTGATGATAGTAATTAATGATCACCAACGTTACTGGATGTTTAATTGGCATAATAATTGGGTTACGAGCTGTATCGGGCAAAAAATATGCGTTGTCAATTCTTCCATCGACTTTTAACCACATATCGTCATCATTATATGGGGTTAGTTGATAGATACTGCAAGTTTTTGGAAGCTTGCTTCCCGCTAGAAAACAGGACCTTTCAGCACCAAAGACTTCTATTTGAACTTGACGGCATATTAATTTTTCACCAGTCTGAAGCTGATAATTTAGAAAACGGCAAATCAGACTTTTTCAATTTGCTGTTGATAAGGCGCAACATCCAAGCAGTAGTTCGTTTTAGTCGTAAAAATTTTGAAAAAAGTTCCAATCTAAAAATCGGATTTCTGATTGTGTTCAAAATTAAAATTGTATTTGGCTTTTCTTCCTCACGAGCATGATTGCCTTCGCGTACAGGCGGATCAGCTGGCCAAAGACACTCATCATCCGTCAAAAATTGTGGACCAGTTAACCATCTTGAGTCAGAGTCAAAGTTAACAGGCAACTTGGCCTTGTGGCCTCATCGGCAACGTTCAAATCGGTTGAGAGGCACCTCCATTGACTAATCTCTGATGTTGATCAAATTTCAGTTATTCTACATGAAACAAATTGTTTATATTTCCTGTCGGCTGATCGGATCCATGATATAACTGTTGTTGAGTCAGAACATAAAACCATGCGGTTGATTGTTATGTCATCGTTTTCTTCAATTGATGTTTAGATGCGGCATCGCAGTACATCAACTTGTAATTCAAGACGAGGAATAGTCATTCCTGTTGGTGGTGCACATCTAAGTCATCCCATTGCAAGCACAATTTCTACGTTTTTTGAATAAGTAATTTTGAACAAATTGTGAAGTTGGCCGTAAAGCCAAAAGGGTCAAATCGATTACGAAAACTTATCTTTTAGTAGGCGGATGGCTTCCTTCTAACACATCAGGACAAATTTTATAAAACCGCACATGGAACTCAAAACTGTCGGTACCTTTGTTCCAATACAACCCAAGAATTTTGTTTGTCTGATCTTGCCTCTTTATATTTAAACTGGCTGGACCACTTTCGCTTAAACCGCTCAACCTTTCTTTAACCTCCTGCGAGTTAGATGAAAACCTTCTCAAATTGAAGCCTGCAGCTGCGTTTATATGTACGGCCTCTTTCGCGACTGCGACAGTTTCCTCTAGGCTGTTGAAACTTATTACGAGATCGTCGACGTATGTGTTGCTGATTATAGCTTTAGCACCCTCGGGCATTGTTGACTCATATTTACAGGCATTAAAATTCTTTACGTATTCAGCACAACACGGTGAACAGGCTGCGCCAAATATCATCGACTGCATAACATAGACTGCTATATTATTTCCGTTTCACCATTGTGCCACAAAAAAACGTTGGGAATCTTGATCAGCATTTTTAATGGATACTTGCGAAAACATTTTTTCAAGTCACCTGCAACTGCTACTTTCCCTTGGGGAAACTGATACAATATACTTTGAAGCGGCTTCGCGTGTTCAGGACCTTTCAGTAAAACTGAATTCAGCGAAATATTTGACGTAATTGCAGCAGCATCAAAAACTATGCTTTATTTTTCAGGCTTATGCAGGTTTTTAGCTCCGAAATGAGGTAAATACCAGACTCTTGTATGGGGATGTGCCTCCACTTCAATTGGTGACAGCAGCATTGCATAACCCTTGGCGATATATTTGCTTATTTCGTTTCTATAGTTGACGGCATAAGCAGGATCTCGATTCATTTTACTTTCAACTTTTAGCAAACGTTGTTTTGCCATTTCAAAACTATTCGGCAGCGCAATATCGTTACTTCTCCACAGTAGGCCTATTTCATAACGATTGCCCCTTTTGTTTGTTGAATGTTCCAAAATATATTTAGCACGCTTGTCGTCTTCAGACTCCAAAACTATATTTGTTGCTTTAACTCCAAAGTTTTCAACTGAAAAGTAATCTTGCACCATTTTGTGAACCTCCTTCCATGCACTGCTTTCGCTTATGTGATAACCTCTGGCGACATTATTCTGTTTTTCGGAGGTCGGGCCATAAGCAACCCAACCGAGTTTGGTAGCAGATGCTACAAGCAAATGAGGACCAGCTTCGATGACTTGTTCGGCCAACCCAAGCAGACAATTGTCCAAACTAATAAGCATTGATGGCTTTTCATTATTATAATTGGCAATTGGAAGGTGTTTTAAATATTCAACGTCTTCTCTATTAAAACTCTGCACAGGCAAATTCAATTCCTTCACGGTATGTAAATTGTTAATGGTGTATTTCTTGTCATTTTTATTTGATTCAGATATTTCTGCCTTTACATTCATAGACGACTCCGTTTTACGCATATTGTCATACCATTGCAGTATTATAGATGACCTTTGACCTTTTAGACCTACCAGTTTAGCTATATTTTCCTAAATTAGCGATACCGAGAACCCTTCATCCAATAAAGCGAACGTTGTAAATGATCCATTCAGAACATGCAGGGCAACTGGCAAAACTTTAAACAATTGAGATGACATCTCACTTTGATTACACTGCAACACGTGTCCAGATTCTTCTACTTTATTTGAGGCGGCTGTGCCCGAGGCGTCTTGATGTAATATTGGATGATAGTAACGACTGCATTTGTTAATGGCACACATTTTTATTTGTCTGCACTGCGTCAAATTGTAACCTTTGCAAAGGCAGGAGAAACATACACGAAGTCGTTTAACTTGTTCCCATATAGAGTTGGCATTCATTTCCTTAAATTGTTTACACTCGGCTAGATCTTGATTTCCTTTACAATGGTAGCACTCTTTGCGACCAGATGGCTCTTCTTTGCTATTCGTCCATAAATCGTGGCATTAAACTACAAAAACGTGCCCATTTCACCAATCCAATTTGAAAAATCTTCTACTGTTGCAAATGGTGTGACAGACGATGCAAACTTTGCCTATTCATATTGGTTTGACAGGAGCAAATTTGAAAACCAACTGTTCCAAAATAGGCGGGTTTATCAGATGATTCTCACATTTGGCTGATTTAAAAAATGCCACAATATATTTAGTACAAGTAGCCAAACCCAAAATATTGTCAAGACGACCTTCTGTAATAGCCGGATACATTTAAATTTTTTCTAATTGTGACTTTATAAGTAACTCAGGACGACCAAAGTTGAATTTCAATTCTTCAATAATAAGTGGCACATTTTCCGGATAAATTAATATTGACTTCAGCGAGTCTTTGGCTACGCCCAGTAGGGCTTTCTGCAAACGTATTATATTTTGTCGATTAGCAAAAATAATGGCCAGTCCTCTGGTTTTCCATCGAACGGTGGCAAATGATAAAGTTTGGCTGAAAATTCTCTATATTAGCTGGCGTTTGTTGTATAATGATACGGTGATGTTAGTGGCGGCGTTACATGTTGCCGGCGGCGGTTGTGGCGCATTGTTGGTGGATGATGGCAATTGATAACAATTATCTTGTAATTGTGGTTGTTGTACGCAACTTGATGGCGAAGTTTGCTCACAGTTGTGAGGAGGTACAAATTGCGCATAATTTGGCAAAAACGAACGCTGATCTGCTTGACCAGTTGCTGGCAGCGACTGTTGGACGTTTCTTGCCGTCAAGGGCGGCAAGTTTTCATATGATATTACATACCTGTTGTTTGCGGCATCTTGAGGACGTTGTTGACTTTCCTTTATTTGGGAACTTAAACTCTTTATTGCATTACGAAACGACTCTTCTTTTAGTTCATAGATTCCAGCCTTCAATGACGACAATGTTGAAAGAAAATCTATAAGTTGTTGTGGCGACTGTAATTGTGAAGGCTAACCTGATGTCTCTTGTGTGCTGGCAGCACCATCTCCCAAATAATTCGCACTGACTATTGTTTCATCCAGACCTTCGTTCTCCGACGAATTATCATCTTCTAAGACTTCTTCAGTCTGTGATCTAGTCCTCGGTTTATTAGGCATGTTCAAGTATTTAAATATTACCACCAATAAATTTAAGACTTTAAATTAAAATTACTTTTACGAATGTAATCTCGCGTGTTAAATACAATGCAAGCACACACAAAACACAAGGAAAAACGATGTAAGGTCAAAGACAAATAAAGGGCGACACTTTGATTTGTTAAAATAAAGGTGATTATTATTCGCTTTTAATATTAGGCTTAATATCTAGGTTTAATATGGATCTACGATGGCTCTGTTCCATATAATGTAATTCGATGGCCTGCAAATATTTATTTATTTTATTTATTTTTATTTGCATGTTCAAGTCCTGTACAACAAGAGTTAATCTTATATTTACAGAAAGTAGTATCCATAAGTTAAAGCGGCAAACATAAGTATACAAATTTAGACAAAATTAACTACAAATTATTTATATATTATGTATGTTTTCCTATTGTGAAAAATAATTAAATAAGAAGTGCTAAAAGCTAGTTGCGTTGCTATTAAGTTGTTGTGTTTGTGGAAGAACATTCCAGAGACGCGCCGCATGTATGAAAAACTGCCATTCGGAAACAAGAAAACGGTGTAAAGGAATTATAATCTTTTTTCCCTTGACTGATCTGGCAAACCGGATTTTATCAATAAGATATTGTGGCATTTCAGAATAAATGATTTTATGCAAAAATAAAAGCACACGTATGTTAAGAAGGTTGTTGAACGTAACGCCATACAATTTCGTGGCAAATTGAGAAACATTATCATATCTTTTCAATCCGTATACATATCTAATAATATTGTTGTATAAAACGTTTAGCTGTCTTTTGCTAACAGAGTCCCAGCTTGCAAAAAGTTCACAACCGTAGATTAAACCAGGAACAAGATAAGCTTTTGCAAGAAGTTGTCTTATGTTGAAAGGAGTATAATACTGTGACGACCAAAGACACCTCAGCTTAGAGTAAGTCTGACCCACAAGTGTGTTAATATGGTTTGTCCAAGTAAGACCGTTATTAAAAATTAATCCCAGGTTTTTGGCAGCGACGATGTGGCTTGTTTTCCTTGATGTTTTCTCTGGGGGTGATGCTTTATGACTGTTTATTTTAAATTTGTGGCGTGCATATACTTGTATCTCAGCGTTGTCATTAAACGTAGCAATGCACAGATTTAATTTCTGTCAGTGATGCCAACAACATACATACATGTACACTAGACCACCCATGATATATGTATATCAAATGTACAAAATTGTTGATTTTTTTAACTCCCTGGACATTTTCAGTTAAGTGGGAGGTAAAAAAATAAAGTGCACAAAACATAAGTTTCTAAAATGTAAACCGACATTTTGAGGCTTCATGCGAAGTAATATGTCTATATGCATTTCATTGGCGCTTTATGACATCGTCAGAAGACTTCAACTACAACTTTGAAAAGTTACAAACCTCTTATCTTATGCAGAGACTTTCAAAAACCATTTGATAATTTACAAATGATAATATTTTCGAAAATCACAAAGCAATAAGAAAAGCGTAGTAGACTTAGAAACTTATGCAAAACTCAGAAAATAATTTGTATTCGATATGAATCTATTTTAATTTTTCTACACCTTTGTACAATTACAAATCCATTGGATAACAATAAAAGTATTTATAAGGCAAATTGAAAAATAAAACCCAAATTTAACCTTTAAGAAATTTATTGTTTGGCACGTTGTCATAATTTTATTTTAAATTAATTTTATTTGCTGATAGTTAAGCATTGTCTATATTCATTTCATTGGCGCTTTACCAAATCGTCAGTAGACTTTAACCACAACTTTGAAAAGGTACAAACGTCTTATTTTATGCACAGACTTTCAAAAACCATTTGAGAATTTAAAAATGATAATATTTTCAAAAATCACAAAAGAATAAGAAAAGCGTAGTAGGCTTAGAAACTTATACAAAACCCAGCAAATAATTTGTATTCGATATGAATCTATTTTATTTTTCTATACCTTTGTACAATTAGAAATCCAATAAAAGTTTTTAAGAAATTTATTATTTGACATATTGTCATAATTTTATTTGAAATGAAGTCTATCATTTGTAAATTTTCAAATTGGTTTTGAAAGTCTGTGCATAAGATAAGAGGTTTGTAACTTTTCAAAGTTGCGGTTGAATTCGACTGACGATTTGGTAAAGCTTTAATGAAATGTATATAGCCAATGCTTAACTATCAGCAAATAGACTTTATTTAAAATAAAATTATGACAATATGTCAAATAATAAATTTCGTAAAGGTAGTATCTAACATTTAAAATGTTTTTCTACAACATTTTTTCGCAATATTATATATTATTTCAATATATTGATTAATTTCATTCATTTTATAAAGCTTTATTCGCAGTACAGAATTGTGGAGCACTAATTAATGTGCAATTTGACTTTTTGTGTCCCCAATAATTGTTAGCGAAGATTCGTTGCAATTATTGCAAGCAACTGCAATCAGCTGTCTCCATTAGAAATAACATAATTTTGACAATTACTGCAATATATGTTAACATATATGTATACCAAGGCGAATTATTTTTACAGGTGGTGGTAATAATACAACAAACACAATATCAATTCGCCTCGTTTTCCGTATCTGTCAAAAACAGAAGATGAAAATAAATTGAAAATGTACTTTTAACCACTGTGATTACAATTCATATGCCTAAAATAAATACCTTCTTTTGTTTGTTGCCACATAAAAGTGTCTATGCCTTGCTAATCATTTAAAAACACGATTAAAAAACAATTGGCAGATACAGCCATCGCGGCGAAATAGTCATATGTGCTTTCAACACGACCTGTATTATTGTATCATGATATGTACATTCTTATTGCTAGTCGAGACGGGGGTAAGATTCGCCGCAAATATTCGCAAGTGTGAACATTTAGCATACCGCTATATTCCCTGCAAAAATCGAGACTAGTCCATACACGCGTATAAGGACTACTCCATAATGGACCAGGACTAGTCGCAAACTACCCCAAACGTATGCATTACATCGGACTAACCCAAAAACTAGACTATGTGACTACTCCATGGAGCACCTACAGGGGCTAGTTATGAAACTACTCTATGTCACTACTCCATGGTTCACAAACAGAAAACTAGTTTTAATTTTCACTTTGTAGTCTACGTAAATGATTTTCCCTTTACTTCTATGATGGGAGCTACACTGCATTTTTGATTTCTTGTAAAAAAACTCAGTTTTATTTATTTTTTCGCTTTTACCAAAAAAACTAACTTTTAATTACAAGCATTCATTATAACCACAAATAAACTTTTGTGCCATCAGGGCTACCATATTGCTGGTAATTGATGATATTTTATGAAATAACATTCATGGCAACACTTCATTTTGTGCTAAAACACTAACATTTGTTTGAAAGTGGTCCATAGCTGCATTACATAGGATCATGTTGTACCTAGTCCATATCAACTAAAATGGACCATGTAGACCAATAATTTTTGTAGGGTTACCCTACGCCTATACCTGATATATTTTTATTATAACAAATGTCAAACTTTATATTGAAAAATAATTTTTTTTATGTTAGCTGTTTTTTTATATGGAATTTGACATTTATCATTATAAAAACATATCAGGTATAGACCTAGGGATAATATATTGTGCCAAGGTAGCTTAACACCAGGTATTCGCAAGAGAATTCGCCGTGGATAATTTACATTTGGGCTGTCAAAAAAGCTGATACATTAACACTGTTGAGAGGTTAAATGTGTAAACATTTTCGTAAACAGCTGAGCTCTTGCGGCCACCTGGTATGAATTCGCCTTGATATTGTGCAACAAGTTCTTATTAGTAACAAATCTGGCATATCCCTTTTTTCCAGTCATTAATAAAGGGAAAAGCAAACAAAACAAAAAGAAACAAATACGGTGCGAGTAGCACACAATATCCTTCGTCTCGTTTCTTAATGACAATAAACAACAAAAATAAATTTATTTACGTACAAACAAATCAAAACAAACAAAAATTTATAACTGTAATAGTGTCGATTATTTATGTTACGCAACTAATTTTCAAGCTCCTATTTCACCATAAACAACATAGCTCTAAAAGGTATACAGCTTACCTTATCTCTAACTCTTAAACTAAAAGGCTTTGTTGATTATGTTATACATATAAACTTTTATTCCAGTAGCAAAATGAGAAACATATTCTTCATACAAGCTTTTAGCCCTCGATTGACTGTTAGCAGTTTTTTTTTACGGATAAACTCAAAACTTATGTCAAAACTGAACTTCGAATGCCTCTCCCTTAATATTGCACGTTTTATGTATACGTATACTTTTCGCCATATAATACATATTTTTCCACTGATTAAAAATATATATAGATTTCTTAAATTATTTTCGACTTTTAATGACTAAATGAACAAAAAGTTGGTCTGCTCAACAATATTCTTAAATATTTTTAATACTTGTACTCTACAAAGTATGCCAATCCAGTATTTGGTTGTTATATTCTGTGTTAGTGAGCCGACTAAATAGCTAAACATCATGTTGGTTTTTCCTATTACTCGAAGAAAATTAAAAAATTTTATTAATCGATTATATTCTTGTAATTTTATTTAAATTCATGTACGGCAATGTTCTGTATTTCATGTGGAATTAAAATGTGGGGAATTATCAAAGCATTGTTTTTGTAAATTAATATTTATAACAACAATGCTTTAATAATTCTACACATTTTAATTCCACATGAAATACAGAATATACCCGATAAAAATATATAAAACAACAATATTACATACATATTTTGCAGAGATATATGTATACCATTAATTAAATTAACATACATACGTTTTGATTTTTTCCGCAAAAAAAACTACTTAGCGTCAACCGTGGGCTAAAAACTTGTATTAAGAAAATGTTTTCCACTGTACTACAAAAAAAATTTGAACAACTTAATCGCTAAAACCTTTTAGTTTAAGAGTTATAGGTGAGTTAGGCTGTATGCCTTTTCAGGGTATTTTTGGGCAATTTTGATCGCCTATATGCAAACGGACTGGTTGGTTTATACCAAGGTGAATTCATACCAGGTGGCAGCACTAGGGCAACAACACAACAAGAACGTGAATTTTTGTTTGTGTAAATCGCCAAGAAATGTCAAAAAACACAAAGAAGAAAAGCAAAAACATAAAGAAGAAAATCAAGAAATCACACACACAAAGTAAGAAAAAACACTCACACAAAGTAAGAAGAACACACCGACAAGGTTTTTTGACATTTCTTGAATAAAATACGAGTAGAGCAAAAAATCGTCATATGCCGTTATGCTGCCACCTGGTATTGGATTCACGTTTATACTTTAGAAACTTATTTTTGTGCACTTCGTATTTGTTCACTCCGACTCAACTAAAAATGAGCGGGGAGCAGAAAATATAACACGTTTAAACATGCCATACATTTCATGCTAACGGTCAATTATTGGCTAAAACCGTGTATGAAGGAAATGTTTCTTATTTTGCTGGAGGAAAAAAAGTTTATGCAACTTAATCATTAAGACATTTTAGTTTAAGAGTTATAGGGAAATTAAGCCGTATACCTTTTTAGAATACGTTTGAAAATTTAACCTTTAAATGCAAACGGACTGGTCGGTTTACATTTTAGAAACTTGTTTTTTCTGCACTTTGTATTTTTTAACTCCCACTTAACTGAAAATGAGCAGGGAGTTGAAAAAAACAACACTTTTGTACATTCCATATAAATATAACATGGGTAGTCTAATGTACATGTATGCATACATACATGCATACACAAAATACAAACGAGTAAATTCGAGTATACTTGTGCATCCTCGAATGAAAAGCACGAAAAAAATTTTGTGTTTTTCATACAAATTTTTTACTCATGTCGACCGCCTATTATGTGGAAACCGCACAATTTTTAATTGAAGATTCAATAATCTAAGAGCTTGTTTTGAGACATTACCGACATTGCGACGTAAAGTGTGTCCGAGCCAGTGCCACTTGTGTTTACGAATCTCCGTTGCTACCGGCATCTGGTTTGTCTGAGCTAGCAACTCGCTACTAGAAATTGTCTGGGGCCAAAATATACGAAATATTCTTTATTAGGCAGCGATTAACGAAAGTTTGAATGGGTTTTATGTCGCTAGTAACCTTCCAAGTTGTACATCCATATAAAAGCACTGATTTTACATTTGACTCAAAAATTCTAAGTTTGGTCCTTTGGCTTATTTTGTTACTGTGCCAGATTTGGGTTACTATGCCAAAAGAAGTCCCTGGGTTGGATTCCACAACAATGAATTTGTTACCAGTGAACACTTAAAAACAAAAAATTCACCGCAGTTTTTCCAGTGAAAAAATTTAGGTTCGTGCTCACTACAACTGTCAAAATAATACATTATCACCGTTTCGGGTGCACAAATCAAAATGAACACTGAAATTGGTGTGAACCGTTCAAAATTCAGCATTGCGGAATCTGGCTCCTGACCTTGTTTATTCGTGCGCCCATATCAATTTCGGTCCCACCATCTGCTGCAATCTCACATCTAAGATAACAAAATTGATATGTAGCATCAAAAGTATCATTATTGGTGGTGATTGGCTCTGTTGTTGAACCGATACTTTGTGTTTTTATTTTGCTAGCGTTTTTTTCTTAAGCCCCGTGTATTGCAGCTTTTCCTGGATTTCTTTAGTTGTTTGTTTTAGATCACCAAGCTTGCGTGAAAGCAAGCAGATATCGTCAGCATATCCAAGGTAGTTCAAATATTGGTTGTTGGTTTTGCAATGTATCCCTTGTCTCTTATTCTTGATGTTATTGAGGACATCTACCATAACGACAAGAAACAATAGTGGCCATAATATGCACCACTGACGCGCTCCACTCTCTACCGTAAAAGGGTCAGAAAGTTTTCCCTTATGTAGCACGAAACATATAGCATGACTGTAGCTCTCCTTAATCAGTGATATATATTTTTCCGGTATATTTCTTTTTTTAGGGATAACAGTCTCGATTAATGGAATCGAAAGCTTTTTCGAAGTCGATAAATAACATATGTATATAGCGTGGAGTTGAACTAATGCGCAATTAGTTCATGTGGTGTGCGCACGATGAACCACTTCGAAATCCGGCTTGGCATGAAGTGATGGTTTGTTCTAAATGTTCTTTTATTCGATTTAATATTATCTATTTTGGCAACACACATATACCTCGCCAGTTAGAGCAATTTTTGAGGTCTCCCTTTATCGCAATTTTGACAATCATACCATCTTTCCATTCCTCAAGAAAAGATTCACTTTCCCACGTTTCTTTGATCAGGGGGTGTAGAATTTGCGCTGAAAGTGCGTGGTTACAATTACATATTTCGGCAGGTGTACCATCTGTACCTGCAGTTTTTTCATTTGTAAGTTGTTTTATAGCAGCTACAATTTCCACTATACTTGGTGGTGTTATCCTTAACCTTGGGTTAATATTCTCAGGGCTATTTATACAAATGGGAGGCTGGAGAATAGGATCTCTAACACAGTTTAAAGCACTTGAAAAATGCTTCCTCCACCGTTGAAGTTGTTCATGACCGGTGTTGAGTAGATTGCCGTATAGATCTCTCACAGGGTGCTCTGTATGCAAATTGCGATCTACAAGTTTTTTTGTGACCTTATAAACTGTTTGGGTATCGCCGGCTTGTGCAGCTATTTCGGCTTCTTCGGCAAGAAAGCCAATTCGTCTTCTTTTATCCCTCCGCAGCGAACGTTGATCTAATTTGTGTATGTTACGGTAATTTGTTTCTATGAAAGCTTTTTCATCAGTCATCCATTCTTGTCTCCATTTACGTGTGGCTCATAGGGTACGGGCGGCACAGGATATTATTGTGTTTCTAATCTGGTGCCATTTAGAATTTACAGAGGATTGAGATTCAATTTCTGTTGTGGTTATTACATCCCGTAGCTGCGCTGTAAAGTTTTCCCTGACAATGGTGTTATTTAGGCGTCCAACGTCGCACCTTTTTGGTCGCAAATTTTCAACTTTTTTCCGGATTGCAGCTGTGAATAGGCCAATCTCGAGATCAAATAATGGTCTCGAGATTGGCCTATGTCAGCTCCTCTTTTGTTGTGTACATCTAGTAGACATTTCCTATACCGATGGCTTATGGAACAGTGGTCAATTTGATTTGATGTGCTGCGTCTATCTGTGCACACAAATGTTGTTTTATGGCAAACTTTGTGATCAAATAGCGTGCCCCAATCACAAGTTTCCTGAAATTGCAAAAATCTATAAATCGTTCACTGTTGTCATTGCGGGTACCAATACCATACTTGCCCATAACATGTCGTAGTGATTCATTATCAGAACCCATTTTAGCATTCATATTACACATCACAATAATTATATCACTACGTGGAACAGAGTCATATGTTGCTGAAAAAAAATTTAGTTTTTTTTTCTCACAAACAAGTGCAAAAGTTTTGTTTAGCTAAAAAAATAGGCCTGTTAAAATATAAGCTCATAATATTAATGATGAGATAGTGCGCATCGTACTTTTTGATTTTCCATACGATTTCTATGGGATAAATTAACTTTATTCATTCTGATTGTTGTACGTACCGAACGGAACGTTGTACAGTAAAGATGTTAGTACGATTGTATAGAGAATTGAACGCTCTACAGAAAGGATCATACGTAATTTTTTGGTAGCTCAGCTTCATCAAAATTTATTTACGGTCAAAATAAAATTCACCCTAAATCTATACGATTTTTCAAGAATACAATGGAAATAGTAGGTTATTCAAAAAAATTCTACCAAATTTTTATATAAAATGCAAACGAGCCTTTCAATAAGTGTCATGTAAAAGTAGAACACTTTTATAAATTTGTCAATTTAATTTTGCTCTAAGAAATTGTTTTTTATTAAAAAAAATCCATAATGAAAAAACTATTCTCTGACATTTATTAAATGACCTGTTTGTATTTTGCATGAAATTTTGGTAAAATTTTTTCGAATAACCTAATATTTCCGTTGCATTCTTGAAAAATCGTATATATTTAGGGTGAATTTTACTTTGACCGTTAATAACTTTTGATGAAGCTGACTTACAAAAAAATTACGTATGATCCTTTTTGTAGAGCATGCAATTCTCTGCAAAAGTGTACCAAGAACTCTACTGTACGACGTTCCGTTCGTTACTTACAACCAAGGTTGGCAACCGATACCGTAATAAATACCGCTACCGATTCAATACCGTTTGAAATGGAATACCGGTATCTATACCGACACCGTAATTCTTCTCGGTTCAAAAGTATCGATAGTCAAATACCGTTTTATGCAATACCGGTATCATCATTTCGGTATGAAAAATTGTATTTTACTTCACGAACTAAAGACTTTCAACTTTTAGTAACTGTTTTTTTTTAATGTTCATTTGTTAGTCGAAATGATGTTTGTTAACTTAACATACTGCCAATGGAACACTGTTTTCATTTTGCATTTTACTTAGTCCCAATTCACACTATGCAAGTCTTATTGATCAGCTTCTTATTCAGCTGTGAGAAAAACAGAGAGAAAATCAAGATGAACGTCACCCACAGTGCAATTCAGTATTGTCAATTAAAAAAAGTAATAAGTATGGAACTTCTAAAGTACTAAATAGATTTCTCTGAATTTTTAAGCAATTGTATCGGAGGAGTTAAGTTTTCAGAATCATGTCTTTTGAAGGCAATATCTGAACTTGGGGCGGAGCACAGGGGAAAAAAGCTAACTATCTCTGGTGTGAACAACTTCGTGCGGCTTGTAAAATTCTTAACGATTTCAAGCGATTTAGATTTTGCTTGATATGACAACAAATGTTGATATTAGCGTTTGTATAGTTTAAGAGATATTTCACTTTGACATTATAATTTTTAGTTTTTTTGCATAGATTTTTTTATTTTTTGCTTATAACTTTTTTACTAAGCGTCCGTTTTTAATTTAAAGAGCACCATTCAATTTCTGAAAAAATTTTAAGTAAACATACACAAAAAAAATTCGAAGTTTTACTAAAACGTTTAACAATACCATCTTATTTCTAAGCAATCTGTTAGCTTGGCAATATTGTTTTACGTTTCTAATATGGGAAAGAATTATGGGAAAAATGCTGCCCAGTTAGCAGGTTGCCTAAAAATGAGATGGTATTGTACCTATCACGAGCTTGGTCCTCATTTTGATATCAGTGTTATTTACGGCTGAAATTTTTGGATCGGAGGCTGGCCTTATGTTTACATTTATTTGAACAAAAATGACTTAATATTGAAAATTTGGTTAAAATATTTTCATAAATCTAAAAATAGGATAACACTCACTTTTCAGTGGTAAATGCATGGGCAAACCCCAAAAATGGTCTGCCAAGGGGAGAATTTTAGAGTTATCAAAACTATTTATATATGTTGATGGAATAATGTGTTATATATTTAACCTTCAAAATGTATATAGGATAAAGTTTGTTGATGATCCCTTTATGAATGGCAAGCATACATATAGAATATATATATATGTATATTGTGTCCTGTGGTTCCTATTAGGAACAAAGGCAGGGATATACCTAACTTTGTATTTCATATAGGATGCAATTTTCTTTGAAGTGAGTGAAGATAAATACACCAAGTTAAATATGCTTTTGACGTAAAGCTTTACGTCATTACGTATTTGCCAAATATGTTTTTAGTTTGGGACATATTTGCAAATTTAGAATTTGTGACAAAAGTGAAATATGTTTCCCTTTTTGGGATTCTAGGAGGGAATAGTTTTAGTTGTGGTCATACCAAAGGATATAACTAAACGGGCTGTACATCAAATTGATGGCAATTCACTCCCATTCAGTAATCTACAACAATATTTGCGAATACCAAAATTTTGTTTAACTACATAAATGACCAAATTACTGAACTTCTGATTCTGGGAAGGAATTATTTTAGTTGAGGCCATACCAAAGGAGATTATTGAATGTATTATACATCAAATTGAAGGTAATTCACTCCCATTCAGTAATCTTCAACAATATTTGCAAATACCAAAATTTGGTTTAACTAAATGGCAAAATTGCTGAACTGTGTATACTGGGAAGGAATACCAAAGGAGATTACAAAATGTGTTATACATCAAATTGAAATCAATTCGCTCCCATTCATTAATCTATAACAATATTTGGGAATACCAATATTTTGTTTAACTAAATGGCCAAATTACTGAACTCCTGATTCTGGGAAGGAATAATTTTAGTTGTGTCCATGCCAATGGAGATTACTAAATGTGCTGTACATCAAATTGAAGGTAATATGGTATTCCCAAATATTGTTGTAGATTACTGAATGGGAGTGAATTACCTTCAATTTGATGTATTACACATTCAGTAATTTTCTTTGGTATGGCCACAACTAAAATTATTCTTTCCCAGAATCAGGAGCTCATTAATTGTCCATTTAGTTAAACAAAATTTTGGTTTTCGCAAATATTGTTGTAGACAGTGTCGCCAGTAGATGTTTTTTTAACAGGCCACTGCCTGCAAAAGAAAATACCTGGGAAGCACTGGTGTGTAAAATGTTTCGTTTTAACCAACACAAAATGTATATGTATCTGTACGATTTTCCCTACGTTCCTATTTCAATGACTTAATTACCTACATGGAAAAATGTTTTCCTCCGTTTTGGCATCACTGGTTGTAGATTACTGAATGGAAGCGAATTACCTTCAATTTGATGTACAACCCATATAGTAATCTCCTTTGGTATGGCCACAACTAAAATTCGTTCCTCCCAGAATCCCAAAAAGGGGAAACATATTTCACTTTTGTCACAAAAACTAAAACATATTTGTCAAATATATCGAAATTAAAAACATATTTTGCAAATATGTAATGACGTAAGGCTTTGCGTCACTCACTTATTTTTGTGAGTGTTTAGTTACTCATGTTACCGTAAGCTTAAGTTTGAGTTTTCTAGGTTGGAGGTGGTCGGGAACCCCCGCTGTCTTGAAAATAAGTGAGTAAATATTTTCTTAGATTATCTCGTAAACTATAAGGAATATGAAATTTTTATTAAAAGCTTTGTCTTAGATAATAATATTATCTACAAGTCCACTAAACACATTTTTGCTGTAAATTATACGATTAAAAATTAATAGATAGTCAAAAAAAACGTAACGCGCGTCACGTAGGGTGCGCCACAAAGAATTCACGGCTTTTAATAAAAACAACACATTTTTGGCTTCAAATAAGTTATTTTAGAATTCTCTTAAATTCATCTTTCTTTTAGGAATTAGATTTTAAGTGATTATTATGCGAAATTCGCTGAAAACTATGAACACACAAAACTTTGTGATCAAATTATTTCGCTACAAATACCTGTAAAAAATTACGTTTTACGCTATTCGAAAGTAACCCTTATCCCACTAACACTATGTGTAAGTACATATTTTTTTTTGAAAGACCAAAAAATTTGTCCATATCACGTCTAACTTTTCTCTTTTTTACAACAATATTTTATGTTTTCAAATACTCTCAGGCTGCTAATATAACGACCAAAAAGTTACATGAAATGACTGAAATTTTAAGTTATAACTTTATTACTGGTGGTTGGAATTTTGACATTTTTGATAGGTAAGACTCCGCATATTTTGAGAAAAAAAATTTAAGAAATTAGGGAGACATATGGTTGAGCAAAATGAAAAATGGTAAACATAATCTGAATTTTTTTAAGAATTCTGGCGCCTTGAGCCGCCTCTACACATTTTTCAATCTGTTTAAAATTGGAACATAATAGTTTTTAAAATATATGTCTATGGGGTTAGAACGAGAATCGGAGCAATATTCTATGTATAGGAATACCCTAATGTATATATAGAAGTATAAAATATTTGAATTGGTTGTTTTGTTTCCAATAATAGTCAGTTTTTGTTTATTATTATTAAAAAAAATTATTTAAACAGCATTTTGTTCAGTTTCATTAATAAAATTGTAATACCGGTATCATATCGGTATTCAAGTTTCGGTAGCGGTATATAACGATACCGATATAGTTAAAATACCGCTATCGATACCGAAATAAAAGAAAAAATAATACCAATACCGCTACTGCTACCGTTATTCGTTTCGGTTGCCAACGTGAGATTTTCTATCGACATTGTGAAACAGGTTATAAATTGATTTTTTTTCTATATTTAACTGTTATATTCGCTTTTTTTAAATATTTTGTTGTTTTTTCTTACACGAACATATCGTCATATAAAATGCAAAAGGACCAATCTACATTTTTTTTTAATTTTCACGACAGAAGAAAATCTTAATGAAAAGAAAACTACTGTGATTATCAAAAAAGTTTTTTCTGAGTAGTATCGTTAGTTGTATATAAATTAATGAAAATATGCTGAAGCCACCTGACAAGTGGTGATAGCAAATACACGTGAGCACTGACGATGGAAGTGTAGCGGCTTCCGAAAGTGGCGCTACTCTGTTCTGCTGTGTACGTTGAAAAATTAAGTTGATGTTAATTTTTCCCTTGTTCCTTGGAATATTAATCATGCCCAATTCTTTCTGAATATAACGTTACGAACCTTAGCCTAATAATCAATTTGGATTCACAAAGCAAATACGTTCGAAATAATCACATTAAAAAATGCTGAAAAACAATTTTTTAATCACAATAGTTTACTTTTTATTCAGTTTTTACCTCTTCTGAAAATGATTAAAAAAAATGTAGATTGGCCCTTTTGCATTTTATATGACGATATAATTTCTTGTAAATATTAATAAAAAATAGTTTATTTAAAAAACTAAGGGTACATTTTATTGATTTTCTTGCGGTAGCTATAAAATTCCATGCAAAATAAAAGCAGTCCCAGCCAGGCCCTGGAGTTCGTTTGTGTGAGTACACTTTGGTGTTTGCTTAAGGGTTAAAAAAGCTTGACAATCCAGCCAGTCTGGCAAGCCTAATTTTAACGAATATTTAAACATTTTACCGTGTAAAAAAGATGCAAAATATATTTGAGAGTCACGGTATATTTATTATTCTATATATTTTTAGCTTGTTTTAAACCTGTTATTAAAAATCCTAACTCCATTTCCTAAAAATTATGTTTTATCATTATCATAAGCTAATAAAACTTAAGTACTTATGTATGTATCTCAAAGGATTACAATTGAGTAACAACACCTTTTTTAAAATTTCTTATTTGTCCAAGTGGTAACATCCGTTGTTTGCCCCACTCCAGAAAATCCTAAAAATGGTAAAGCGACTTACACTACCTTAGCATATAACTCTGTGGTGAGCTACGAGTGCCGGTATGGATACACATTGATGGGGGAGAGCTCCAGCCGATGTGGTGCCGATAGAAAGTGGAGTGGCACTTTGCCAATTTGCAAGGGTAAGTCTAATTATTACAGACTTCAGAAAAGGAGGTTACATATTCGTCTTTATGTTTTTTTATCTACTGTCTGCAGAAATGGCAGCTTATAACTTTTTTACATTATCTCACAATCCGTTCGACTTCTGTAGAAAATGCAACCCTGATGTAATGAGTTTATGGAAAGGTTTAGGAAACGAGTCTATGGCAAGGTTTAGGTCAGGGGTGCCCAAAAGTTCCTTATGGAAGAGCAAACACCAATACATTTATAGAAAAACTAATTTTTATTCAATATTTTTTGTTGTAAAAACCAACACATACAAAGAAAAAAGAAGAAAAATATTTCATATATTTATTTGTCGTTGCTTTGCACTTGCGTGTATACAGTGAAGAACGACAATAAAAACTATAAGACAAAGTTGTTTGTGTATTTCGTATTGCTAGTGCTGTGTGTGTACATTAAAACACACAGTATATAGCTCAGTGCATTTACAAAAACAAATGAGCACCAAGCGCATAGTGCTTGGGCAACGCTGGTTTAGGTTATGAGTTTATGGAAAGTTTAGGTGTAGTAAGTAACTACATTTGCACATTGATATGTAGATATATACATATGTATGTATGTGCATATGGGCATTTCTCTCAGAAGGTCTACTGAGACGAAAAAATTTGTTCTTGAAAATTTTTTTTTGCAAATTTGTAAAGAAAAACAATCAAATTTAATAAATCTGCAAAAGTTTTGCATTTAGTCATTACTCATTTCGAGATATTAATGTCCAAAGTCAAGCAAGTGAATCTTTTTTTTTAATTTGAAGAGCAAGTTTTGTTTTAAAAAATATACTTAGCGCTAGTCGTTATAGATTAAGTTTTTCTCTATTAGATCTCCGTAAGGATATCAAGAGTTAGAAAATAATAAATAATAAGATTCAATACGATTACAAAATAACTATAATATTTTGCTTTGCATTATTCTTTAATTCAATGTACCGTACGACATTGAAAAACACCACTTTTTATCAATACATCGAAACTGATTGAAGAAAGTTCATCAAGTAATGATTACAAACAGACATTTTTATTGTAATTAAAATAAAAAAAATATTTTGAAGATACAAAGAATTGCGAACTATGCGGCTATGCAAAATTTATCTCGTAGGATATCGCTAGTGTGAAATTTAAAAGTATTAAAAAAATATTTTCTTTAATAACTAATTATTTTTGGAAGAGCATTCTATAATTCAAATATTTAAGTCAAGATGAATAAAAACAGCAAGAATTGCAAACGGTACAGAGAAAAATTAATAGAAAATGAAATTAAATTGCAAAACTATAAATTAAAAAGCCGAGAAAGATCGCGTAACGCTAGGAAGAAGTCAAAAGCTTTAGCTGAGGCAAATAAAGAAGTTTTTGAGGAGAACAAGCGGTATGAAAGGCAAAGTCGGGAGAAGCTTAAAGAAATTCAAAATCGAATTCAAGATAGAAGCGCAGGACGAATCATACAAAGGCAAGCAAACATTTGAAAACATTCTTAAAAAAGGTTGAGAAAGCGTTGCCGAAAGAATACCACAAAAAATTGAAAGTGCTCCAAACATTGATTAAAAAATACAAAACAGGTGTTTTAGGCAGCTAAAATATGACATAAAAAACGCGAAATATGCACTTAAAATAAGAAAATATGCAATTATTTTTATATTTTTATTCAAACAAAAACACAACATTTTAATTCGGTCTCATAAGGTAAATATATGGAAACGGAATTCAATCCACACTAATATGTCAAGCCCTAGGTGGAGCATACCGCACCATAGTAGTGCCGCCAACAGCCTGGACACACCCGACGAATTGGCGTATTTTAGTTTTCTTTTTTCGACACTAGCTGCTACAAAAATGGGGTAGGCTGAATTCCGTTTCCGAACGGAATTGAACTCTGTGACATGGCCGATAAATAGAAATTAAAAAATAGTTTTTCTTTTTTTGCACGTAAATGTATAATTTAGTTTTAAAAAGCTTTTTTGATTTAGATAAGGATACTTTACTTCAAATACTGTTGCCTTAGATCTTGATTTGAGAACAAATATTTTTTGGTGAAAAATAATTATTTTGTTGAAATTTGAATTTATCGCAAAATATGACACAGAAATATGCATTTATAACAAAAATATGTAAAAATATTTATTTTCATCAAAATATGCTGAAATAAGAAAATTCATTATTTCGTAAAAATATTTCGGTTTTTCCATAATTCGGCTTAAGGGGAAAAACATGCATTTGCATGAAACCCCCGCCCCTGGATATGACACTAGAAATAAGTAAGCACATTTTGTTATTTTAACGGAAACTTTAGACAATACGTAAAGAAGTTTATAATATTATTTTTTACGACAAATTAAAAAATATTCTTATTGTTTTACATGTAAAAGAACAATTTGCTTCCTATTTTCAAATGTAAAGTTCAATATATTTAATCTTAGAAATCATTTTATATTTGCATCAGGATACTTTTCTTTAAATTTAAATACTGCTGCCTTCATTTTTGATTTGAGAAAACAATTTTGGTGAAAAATACTTATTTTGTTGAAATTTGAATTTTTAACAAAATATGACACAAAAATATGCATTTATAACAAATATATGTAACAATTGGTGAATTCGTTAATGCAGTAAATGTGTGCAGCCGTTATGCCAGCTATTGCAACACTAATAAAAACGCTGCCCTAGCTGCAGCAATCTGCGGCAGCACTGTCAATTGCTTGCGTAAAGAAACTTTTTATGAAAAAACTTTTGCCAAATTATGGCTTTCGAACGCAGGACTATGGTTATTGCGCAATTACTGAATTTACGAATGTACCCAATGTGCATTTGCATCAAAATATGCACTAAGAAATCGATGTCATTTTTAAGCAAATTCTTTATTTTGTAAAGATATTTCGGTTTTGCCATAATCCGGCTTAACGGAAAAAACATGCATTTACATGAAACGCCTGTCCTTGGTGATAACATTAGTGTGTAAGCTTCGGTGAAGATGGACACAATTTTGTTTGAAGGGGAAATAATTGCTAAGCGCTTCATGATGATGACAGTGTCTGAAGCGCTTGAGCTTTTTAAAACAGAAAACCCAAATGAAATTATCGGAAAATCTACTATTTTAAGATGCGGCCAAGACATGTGCAACCAATAAACAAAACGCCACACAATATGTGCGTTTGCATGAGTCATACAAATTTCTGCTATTTGTTGGAAAGCTCTGCAAGAATTATTCCTTCATTTTCTAAAAATTTTGAAAGCTTTCTTAAATCAGTTTGCTGCAACATATTGAATGAAAATTGCATGACAAACAATTGCAATAGGTGCTTTACAGTCTTAAAATATCAATTTATTCCTTTACAATATTTAGCCAATATGGAAGACGGAGTAATGTGGCAGCAATGGCCGAAAATACAGGGTCATATAGCACTAACCAACACCGTTACAGCTTTATCTGACTTAGGGTCATTATTACAACTCGGCTTTAGTTATAATTAGCATTTTATTGGATGGATAAACTGTTTTTCATTATTACAACTTTAATTTAACCTAAAAGTGTGGGATAACTTACTGGCTAGTTCATTCTTCCTCTAACTTTTATCGGTACACATTTTCATAGGCTGCCATACTTGCTTCTTTATCAAGTAAACACCAAGGCGTATCTAACAGGTGAACTCAATAGAACACCTGACCTCACTCGGCAAACTTAGTGGAGTGATGAAATTATCATAATATCATCACTATATGGAGCTTCCCTTCTTTACGGTATTGGACATTTCCTTATAGAGGTACCTGCGCTGATAATTCCACCCATCTTTCAAATTTTTTTGATAACTCTAGTGTATTTTCTGCAACAAATTTATTCTTGTTGTAGACTTGTATGTACCTGTTATCTGTGCCATGGTAAATACATATGCATGACGTTGCCACTTGTACTCTGGTATAGTCATACTTTGAAAAAAACTATTTTTATTTTACAGGCAAGTTGCAATAATGAAAAATTGTTACAGGTCAGTTTACCGATCACTTTTGCTAATCGTGCCAGTAACTACCTTCCACTTTACTGCCGCGTTGTAATAATGGCCCTTAATAGTTGAAATGGAAAGAAAACTACCCTCGTTTAAAAGTATTTTTTTTTGTAAAAAAGTCCCAGCAAAAGTATTTTGAAGATATCACACGATATTTAAAGTGTACTGAGGTTGAACGGCTTCCGGAAATTTTTTTGCCGAAAATTATAGGCTTACGACTCAAAATTAAATCCAAAGTGCTCATTTTAACTATCGCCAGGTAACCATTTTTACTTGAATGGCTTGGTTGGCAGGAGTTACAAAGTCTATTACGGTCATAAGTGATAAGTTAACGCATAACAAACATGACGTTTTTATTTCATTACTGATTCTCTTAACTGATATTAAGAAAACTTGCGGAGGATTTTCAAAAATATCTATCAATTCTTTTTGAATATAACGTTACGAACCTTAGCCTAATAATCAATTTGGATTCACAAAGCAAATACGTTCGAAATAATCATATTAATAAACAATTAGCTACTGGCATGAGCTTTTCACATGTTTACATGTTCATATATACTTAAGTATAAAATCAAACCAAAAAAGTTTGTCTTGAGTAGAAAAAAATCAGAAAAATGAGAATGAAGAAAAATAAACCGTTGGTAACGCTGGGAAAGTGCACTTTAATATCAGCTTGAGAGTGATTTAATTCTCGTATTCAATTTTCACGAAAAAGTTGTATATATAAGAATTAAAATCACATTCAACCGAGCCACCTGACAAGTGGTGATAGCAAATACACGTGAGCACTGACGATGGAAGTATAGCGGCTTTCGAAAGTGGCGCTACTCAGTACTGCTGTGTACGTTGAAAAATTAAATTGGTGTTAATTTTCCCTTGTTCCTTGGAATATTAATCATGCCCAATTCTTTCTGAATATAACGTTACGAATCTTAGCCTAATAATCAATTTGGATTCACAAAAATAAATTTATTTTGTCAAGTCTAAATGACTTTAAAATAGAAATTGAATGTTCTTCGGTAGAATGGAATTTTTTCGCTAGCTCACACGGAAAGGGTGTCGTTGATGGAGTTGGAGTAGTTATAAAACGAAAAGTCCGGTAAATGACTAAATCAAAAAAACCTTATTTTACCCGATGTATTTTCTTTTTATCAATGTGCACAGCTAAACATAAAAGGAGTTAAACTTTTTTGTACCATCCGATGATATTGAGAAGTATTCTTCGTTGTATCATTTGGACGAAAAGTGGAAAAACGTAAAAATAATACCACACATATCTCAATTGGACTTCTTCTGTTGCAGGAAGTGAACGCAGATAAAACTGCATATTCCGAAAAAAAAACTATAATTAATGTACCCAATGCTATTTTTATTTAATTTTGCACGTTTTGTGAAATATATTTCCTTTTTTATCTCACTTTGTATTTTCTTTAAGTTCGTAGTTATGTTAAAATAAACACATTTCGCAAAAAACCTTCAGAAAAAATTTTTACATCATGATGGAAAAAAATTTCCCGTACGCCATGTCCCACACGACTATAATTAAAGTTAAATAAGAAAAAAACTATTCATAATATTTTTGTAATACATAGCCCATTTTAAGAAACATTGACTCACCTCATTCTAAAATTAGTCACATTACTTTATTGTTTCAGCATCCGCTGAAATAAGCATTTTAATTGTTTGCTACAAAACCTACTTTCTTTTTTTTTGTCTCGTACGACAGTCTTAGTTTATTGCAATTATTTTTAAAACTAAAAATTTGTTATAATTGGATTTAGCACCATAAATAGAGCCAATCAGGGGCCATAACTTAAGCTAATAATCAAATAAAAATCTATCTCTTTTCCACTTTAAATGCGTACGACAGTATAGAATTGCCCATATGTGTAGCAATTATTTTTGCAACGATAACACGAAGAAAACAAAAAAATCAATAGTAACTCAGTCTTTTGGATCACAATTAGGAATGAATAATTAATGAATGGAAGTGGACTACATGAACGGATAAATTTTGTTCTTGGAGTTTGTTATTATCTATAATTACTATAAATACTATGCAAAGACCCAGTAGCAAAATTATCTGTTCCGAATAAATAAAAGTAAAAAAAAATAATATAAGAATATAATTACGACTCAATTTTCCCTGTTCATATATACCTTGTGGAGCACTCACCATGTTCATACAAATGCAAATATCGGGAATCAAGTTCTTCGGAACTATATTTCTATAGTAGATTTTTTATTGAATTATATGTTAGAGAAAATTAAATTTTTTCATCTATTTATCCATCTAACGTACCTTGATTCTGTCTTTTAATTAATAATTATCAGAAATTACACACAGAAATATTTCCATGTAAAATCGTCGAAAATCAAGTTAACTTAACATTTTGCGGTAGTGATTTTGCTTAGGTGTTTCATTTTGCATAGGTGTTTCATGTTAAATCAGCATGATTTACAATAATCTTGAAAGAAAATTTTTCCTTTTGAATTAACTATATTTCATGCTGATTTAATATTCCAGTACAGTTAAATCAAAATGAAGTCGATACTGAAATAATACGAAAAATCATATTGAAAGTTATATCAAGTTGTAACAACGTGAATTTGATATTGGAACACCATGAAGAATCATGTTGAATTAAAGTTATATTAAGCTGAAACAACATGACTTTAATGTGCCTATTTTATTAATTATTTTACTTATGTGATAGTCATCAGAAAACTTTTCGTTGTAGCTGACTGCGCCAGCTAAGATTTGAACTCGTGCCACCTGCATGATAGTCCACGCGCTAACCACTGCAGCCACAACAGCTTCAAACTTTTCTTTACTTATACACTAAATAAATACCATCGTATGTAAAATGCATTTCATTTTAATTCAACATGATTTAAATGATTATTTAGCATAAAACTTATTTGAAATTAAAGTTATAGTCATGTCGATTGAAAATGAAACTTAACGTTTATAACAAAATTGTTTTAACGATGATTTAAGGTTAGATTAATTATTTTCCGTTTAAAATTAATATGAAACAATGGTAATTTTAAACTAGCAGCAGTAAATATTCGCTGGTAATCCGTTTTTTGTCGTATACATAGACGACACATGTAAGAATAAACAACAACAAGTCAAACAACTAAGCAGAACAGTGAATTGTAACAATGAACAAAGCCAGTAAACACTAACACACTCAAACGACAAATTATTTCTTGTATGATTTGTAATCAAATTTGCGGCATGTGGATTTTACATTCCTTTTTTTCTGTGTGTATATACTTTATTAAATACCGGAAGATTTTACCCCTATTGAATAAGTTAGTCACTTTTAACGTTCAATTAATCTTAAAAAATTTTTGTGATTTCTTTGAATTTTAGCGAATCTGGATTAGATGTGCTTAGAACTTATTTTAATTTCATAACTAATTTCACACGATGATCACTCTCTCACGTTTTATAAACAACACACAGGAAATATGATTACTATTTTCTCAAATGGGTACGATTCAGCTATTCAGAAGCGACCGAGTATTAAAGTTATACCAAGGTAGATTGAACAGGTACCACTACAAGACACAGCTGTTTTAGTAAATTTGAGAATGTGTGCGTCACACAGACAATAGATTTTGACACATGTCTGGGATTTTTGTATCAACAACGGGCATCTGTTAGTAAATTTTTAGAGAGCTTATGAATGTGTGCGACTCACAGATAATGGATTTGACATATTTCTGGGGTATTTCTACCAACAAAATTCATGTGTTTTTTCGCGTTGTATTTGTTTTAGTTATCGTGATACCTGTAATGAATATGCCTTGAGTTATGCCAAGATTTGTTAAATCGAATGTAGTGCAATTACCGTTAAATTTAAATAAATGGTTTTTTTGAAACAATATATGCACCTACCGAAAAAGATTAAAAGCTTTGACACCAAAAAATGATACACATATGTATAATATACATTGTATATATGTATGAAAAAAAAAAATCAGAAGAAAAAGCAAAAACAAAATATGTTACAATGTGTGTATTTATCACCTAACAAAAAGGGATAATAAATACAACTCTCAAAAACTAAAACTTACAAAAAAGGATTTATTATTATTGCGTAACCACAAGTAAAGCAAATAAAATGTATCATTCTCTAACAAGCCTCCGTGCTGGATATGAAGAGGTTTAAACTGCCCTGCTGTATGTGCCTGGTTCGTGGCTGGTTTCTTTTATATTTTTTTAGCATATGCACTATATATAATATATCTATCCTTTTTCTTTTTGGCCACTTCTTTGCCATTTATGGACCGATTTGGATGATATTTATCATAGATTTATTATTGGTTTATTTATTTAATAACTTAATAATAAAATGAACTAAACCCGCTTCTAACGATATCTTAGTTATTAATGAACCGATTCTGATAATTTTTATATGATTCTCATACAAATTAATTTAAACAGGTGGTCAAAAATTCAAGGCTTTAGGTTATGTGGGGCCTACGTAAAAGTGTCACCATAGACGGAGAGACATATTTTTTTATTTGTTTATTTAGACGGACAGTCCTGTTAGGCATTTTTTCCAAAACTCGTCAAATTTGGGAAATAAAATCGTCATGATTTTCGGAAATTTTCGTCAAAAAATCATCACAATAATTTCTATAGAAAGCAGCAAGTCAACTGTTTTATTAAAAAAATAAGAACTTAAACAGAAAAGAATAGGAAATTTAAGACTATCTTATAATTATTTGGCCAATTCAAAGCTAGTATTTTGAATTTATAATGATTTTATACTATGAGCAGCTTATGAGACAGTATATTTAAAAATTTTATGTATTCCAAAATATGCAAAGTTATAAGAAACAGAAGTTTAATGCCGATATACCCATATAAATACAAACACATTTTAGTACAGTTTTTGCACAATAAACTTTGTTTTCGAATTTTATTGTTTTATTTTAGTATAATCTTCAGATTTTGATAGAAGTTTATAAAATGTGTTTACATTTTTCACATATGTATACAACTTTTTCGTAAAAATTTAATACGAGAATTAAGTCACTTTCAAGTACATTAATTGCACTTTTTCAGTGTTTCCATTTGTTTATTTTTTTCAATCCCATTTTTCTGTATTTTTTCTACTTAAGACAAACAAACTTGTTTGGTTTAATTTTATACTTAACATATGAACATGAAAACTTTTGAAAAGCTCAAGCCAGTACCTAATTGATTATTAATACGATTATTTCGAACGTATTTGCTTGTGAACCCAAATTGATTATTAGGCTAAGGTTCGTAACGTTTAATTTAGAAAAAATTGGGCTTGATTAATAATCTTAGGAACAACGGAACAATTAACATCAACTCAATTTTTCAACGTACACAGCAGAACAGAGTAGCGCCACTTTCGGAAGCCAGTACACTTCCATCGTCAGTACTCACGTGTATTTTGCTTATCACCACTTTTCAGGTGGCTTTGTTGAATGTGACTTCAATAATTATATTCTTTTTTTTCGGTTATATGTATTTATTTATTGTATCTTCAATAAAATTGAACTAACAATAAGTAATCAAATCTTAACTCTAAAATTTAAATTTTTAAGTCCAGCCAGTTCCAGACAAAAATATTTGTTTCAGCGGTTGGTTGTTTGGTTTTTTACGTCTCTCGTGTTCGGCTGAGAGCAAGAGTGTCCCTCCTTCTCAGCCGAGTGTGGCCTCTAAAGTTAATGATGTTTCGGGCTAAGGGATTTGGGTGCAACTCAAGTATTTTTATGTAGCTTGTCACGTGTTTAGAAAACACCGTCTTAACCGGCGGCACATCTAGGTCTTCATAAATTCGCTTGTTTCTGACATACCATCGTACGGAGTATTTTATTTTGTTGCCTTTGAATTTTTTTCTACATTTGATGCCGAGGCAGGGCCCCATAACAGGATTCCGTAGGACCATATTGGTTTTAGAATGAAGTTCTATAGAAGAAGTTTACAATCTAGGCATAGAGTAGAGTTCCTTCCAATGAGCCAATTGATTTGAGCTGCTTTTAATTGCATTTGAGTCACCTTTACATTTATGTGTGACTTCCATGTTAGACGACGATCAAGATGATCACCAAGATATTTTACTTCAGTGTGTTGAGGTATAGTTTGGTTATTTATTTGTATAGGTGGGCAGGTTTCTTTGCACAATGTAAAAGTAATGCGTAGACATTTTTGTTCGTTAATTTTTATCCGCCATTGTTTTAACCATTGTTCCAACTGGGGTATATAATCTAGCAAATTGCGGGTGGCTTCTTGATGGCTTTTGTGAACACTAAGAAAAGCTGTATCATCAGCGAATGTTGATATGTGTATGTTACTGCTTACCGATAAGTCAGAGGCATAATTCAGATATAATACAGGACCGAGGATGCTGCCTTGAGGAACTCCGGCTTCAATGGGTTGCGGAGGGCTTTGAAAATTACCTTCTTTAACAACAAAATTTCGCTCAGTTAAGTAACTTTCTATAAGTTTAAGGATGTTTTCGGGTAGGTTTTGCTTTAGTTTATGTATTAAACCTGCGTGCCATACTTTATCAAATGCCTGAGAAACATCGATGAAGAGCGCAGAACAATATTTCTTTTCTTCGAAAGTTTTTCTAACCACGTTCACGAGTCTATGTGTTTGTTCAATCGTACTATGTTGTCTCCTAAAACCGAATTGATGGTCTGGAATGCATCCAGTACGATTCAGTATGGGTGTTAGCTTACTCATAAGTAGCTTTTCAAATAGTTTTGACATGTTAGACAACAGGCTTATAGGCCTATAGGACTCCACATTCGTATGATCTTTGCCTGGTTTAGGTATCATGGTAATCAGCGAAACCTTCCACTCTGCGGGATAGCATTTGAGGCGCAAAATACTGTTAAAAATAAATAGAATTATCCGTTTTGCAGTATAGGGTAGCTCTAAGAGCATTCTATTGCTTATTTTTAAAGCGCCTGGAGCTTTTTTCGAGTTTAAGCCCGCAATATAGTGTTCAAGCTCACAAATATTGAACCTCAAAGTAACATCTGGTATAGCGAGGACTGGTGGCAGCTCAACTATAGTATCAGACGTATTTGGAGTAAATACTTTCTGCAAGTGGTTTACAAACAGAGTACCTTTTTCAGCGTCAGTTCTTGCCCAGTCTCCATTCGAAGCTCGCAATGGAGGCTTATATATCACTGATCTTTTGAGGCCTCGGGCTGCTCTCCATAGCGAATAGTCTGTTTGAGGTGTTGCGTCGAGCCCATTCAGAAAGTTTTGAAGAGAAGCAGTTTTTTGATATTCTAGTAGAGTTTTCAGCTGTTTAGTACATTCCTTCAGCCTAGATTTTAGCTGAGGGGATCTGTAGCGTTGCCATTCTCTACGAGCTCTTCTTTTTTCGGATAAAAGCCGTTCTACATTTGCTAAAAAAATTTTATTATATCTCACCTGAAGATTTGTAGTAGTGGCATTTAGAGCAGCTTGCTTAAGGTTTGCCTCAAACGTTCTAATAGAGTCATCTATGTCAGCAGGCGTTTTTAATGGAATATTTTCTGGGCAATGAGCACTCAAATATTTTTTGTATTTCAACCAATTTATACGTGTGGTTGTCATCGTTAAATCACAAGTGCGTGAAGAAGTTGTATGTGAATATATAGTGACAATAGTTGGTGAGTGATCTGAAGACAAATCTAAAGATGCTTCAACTTGGATCATTTCGCTGGGCACACCCTTTACCACTCCAAAATCAATAACATCAGGTATTTTTCGGCGATCTGTTGGCCAGTAAGTTGATATAACATTTAACCGCATTTTTGAAATTGTGTCAAACAAAACGCGACCCTTTGGCGTGATGAGGCGAGATCCCCAGAACGTGTGCTTAGCGTTGTAATCACCGGCGGCCAAAAAGGGTGGGCCTAGTGAATTAAAAAATCTACTCTATTGATTTTCTGTAATAGAGTACCTGGGAGGAGAGTAAATTGATGAAATCACCAGGTTTTGATGAAAAACTTCAATGCAGATGTTAGTTGCTTGAAGATAGTCTTCACAATGATCACTCATTAAGTAGTGTTTTAATCGCGATTTTATTAGTATACCCGAGCCACCACAAGCTCTACCTTTGGGGTCCTTTGTGTCGTAGAGAGTATATCCATTAATTTTAAAAAAACTTCTAGCAGTCAAGTGCGTCTCAGAGATAAGCATAACATCAATTTGTTTATCCATCATGAAGTATTCTAGTTCATTTTTATCTTGGCGGATGCCGTTTGCGTTCCAGAAACAGATTTTTAAGTTCATGGTTTGTTTAATGCAGCCTGCAATAATGTAGGCTGTATTTTCAACATTTCCTTCATCATGCAGGTCATGTTGGTTGTAAAAAAATTTACTGTTTGTATTAAATTTTCTATTGAAGCCTCAAGTCGATCAAAATTGAAACCACTGTTTTCGTTGGCAAGAGGCGGTTTTTGAGCTGTGGGCTGGTTAGACTTCAAAGCATTAGCGTACGAGAACTGGCTGTTTGGTATGTTTTGCGCTATGGGCTGGTTAGCCTTAAAAATGTTGGCGTATGAAGGCCGGCTGGTGGCTGGTTGGCGCAACTGGGGATAATTTGTATTGTCGAAAGTATTAGGTTGAGCATAGGTGGGATTACGTCTGTTAGACAAAGACTGCTTAGCATGTACATAGACAGGGCAGCCCCTGTAGTTTGCAGTGTGATTTTGATGGCAATTGCTACACTTTTTAATTTTGGAATCATCTTCACAATTGGCAGTGCAGCAAATATCTTAAGCTGTAAATGGGGTGTAATTCATTCTTTTTTAATTTCATATCACCTGGTTCCATTTCCACACGAAATAGTGGTTGGGGAACTCGCTCTCTATTTTTAATGTTAGTAATATTTTTTACCTTAAAATTATTATTTAGTAGACCCGCTTTTACCTCTTCTGGATCCACGTATGAATCGATGCCTTTTATCACTACCTGGAGGCCTTTTGCACTTTTCAATTGGTAGGTGTAAAAATTTTTATTTTGTGTTTCAAACTCCGAAACTACTGAGCGGTAATGATTTTCTTCATATACTTGAATTTTTGTTTCATTAATCGCACCCCATTTTATCGGGATCTCGTAAAACGCCTCTTCACCGATTAATTGTACTAGCCTTTTAATTAGCTCATTTGAGTTTTTCTCTCTTAAGTATATTGGGGGCGGCTTGCTTGACCTGACAATGGTGATTTCGTCTTCGTCGTTTTGTAGAAGTGAAAACCGGTTTTCAGAGAGCGCCGCATCAGATTTACCATCTTTGGCCATTTTCGCCAATGGAGTGAGATTTTTCGATCTTGGACTTCTTTGTCTTTTTTTATTATTTACCACTTTAAAATAACGATCAATACCCAGTTGGATTTTTGGCTTTTCTGAATCAGTTTCTAGGGGGACACTTTCTGTCGATTTTTCTTTTTCAGCTTGATGTTGGCTCATATTGTTGGCACTTGTGCTTTGCTGTGAAGCTGGTATCAAAAAATTTACTTTTATATTATGGTCTGTCATAGACATTGAATTTGAGCGTACCCGTGTACGCAAGTGTAAATTTTTGTTTACTGGGTTATCACAATCTGCAGCAACAACAGTAACGTAGGCATTTATGTTGTTGTATTCGTACTCATTTGGTACGAATACCAAAAATATTTGTTGTTTGTGTGGCTACTTGCTTATAATTATAATTTACTTTACAAAAACAAAAGAAAAGTGTATAGATACGTAAAATATTAAACAAAACGGTGTTTGTTAATACTTTGTTTTTGCGAATATTTGTCTTTTTTTTATATTATATGTATATTTTTATATTGTTTATTTTGTTCACCGACGGCAAATTAATGCATGTTTCTACTTCGAGAGTAAGTTGCGAACTCATAATAATTATACGTGTCGGACAATATTTTTGGCACAATGAGAGTTTTTAAAGAAAACATCCAATTTCTATTAAATTTAAAGTTATATATTTAACATTTTATTATGAAATTAATTAAGCAGGTGCACTTGATTCCGTGGTAGCGTAAAAACAAAAATTTAATGAAAATATTTTAAAGGAATAATTAAATACAGTTATTTATTAAATTTTTAGTGGACAAAATTATTGGCACACTTTCAAAAACTTAAAAAAACATTAGAATAAAATATCATAATTAATATTTTGTAGCGTATCCTTTTTGCTTTATTACTTCCTTTAATCTTCTGGGCATTGAAGTAACTAGTTTTTTTGTTATATCTGCGCCGATATTTCTCTATTCTTGTGAGAGAATCTCTTTCAATTGGTTCTTATTAGAAGTGTTACACTTTCTTATTCGCCTTTCCAATTCTTCCCACAAATGTTCGATTGGATTCAAGTCGGGAGATTGTGGAGGGTGCGGAAGAACATGGGGAATGTTATAAATGATCCACATACGCACATCATGAGCCGTATGTTTGGGGTCATTGTCATGTTGAAAGTAATAATTATTGGTCAAATTCAAATTTTGCACACTTTTTTTACATTTTCTTTCAAAATATTTAGGTATAAAGTTTTATCCATGATTTGATCGATAAATACTAGCTCACCAGCACCTGAAGAAGCCATGCAACCCCACACCATTACGCCTCCTCCACCGTGTTTAACTGAACATACTGTATTGTTCTTGTCGTACGCAGTATTTGGTTTTCGCCAAACTAACATTTTACTATCTGATTGAAAAATATTAAATTTACTTTCATCAGAGAACATAACATTGTTCCAGAAGTCTTCTCCTTTGTTTCTGTATTCCTGGGCGTACGCTATCCTTTTCTTTCTATTGACTTCGCTTATAAGAGGTTTTCTCCTAGCGACTCTCGCCTTATACCCAGCACGATGTAATGTTCTTCGAACAGTTTTAGGATTTATTTCCTTGGCAAACTCTTCTTTAACTTCCGCAGCAATTTGTGTTGATGACATTTTAGGATTCTTTTTGATTTTCCTTAACATTTGTGCTTCTTCCCTCTTACTAAGTGCTCGTGGCCGACCGGTATGTTTTTTTCTAGAGAAATTTGTTGAACCAGCAAAACGTTTTACAATATTCCGTATGGTATATCGACTACGATTCATGATTTCTCCTATTTCTGCATAAGATTTATTTTGATTATGCAGATGTAAAATAATTTTTCGCTCCGCTTCCGTCGTTTCTTTTTGTTTTCGGCTCATATTTAATATTTAAATGGCCTTTTACACTTTGTGGCTTACAAAATCACGATTAAGTTTGGTTAAAAGCGTCACTTAAAACTAACGGAACTTACCATATTTGTGCTGGCTTCTGTGTTGCCATATCAAAATAGTTTAGAGACAATGTAGCTACATTTATGATTTGTGTGCCAATAATTTTGTCCCCTCTAAAACACATCGTCAAATTATTTTTAAAAATGTTAGTTATTAATATTTTAAGCAATTTTAAATTTCATGTTACAGTTAAATAAAGAAATACCACCAACAAATTATTATGTGAATGTTCGATAAATTTATTACCTCTTTTACAACAAATTTTACATTTTACTTAAAATAACTTCTTGTGCCAATAATTTAGTCCGGCACTGTATGTAAATATATGTACAATTTATGTATGCATATCAAACCCAAAAAAAATGTGTATATATTTTAATCAGATCTAGCGTTTTATATGAAATATTAAGTAACAAGTAGTGAACTTAACAAATCGTCAAAGTGTGTGGGGTACTGAACAATCGTCAATCGTCATTTGGTAAATTTGATGAAAAAAATCGTCAAAATGACGCAAAATTGTCACGTTTAACACCACTGCAGACGGACAGCGTGAAATCAATTATGATATATATAAGGATTCAGAATATATATATATATATATATATATATATATATATATATATATATATATATATATATATATATATATATATATATATATATATATATATATATATATATATATATATATATATATATATATATATATATATATATATATATATATATATATATATATATATATATATATATATATATATATATATATATATATATATATATATATATATATATATATATATATATATATATATATATATATATATATATATATATATATATATATATATATATATATATATATATATATATATATATATATATATATATATATATATATATATATATATATATATATATATATATATATATATATATATATATATATATATATATATATATATATATATATATATATATATATATATATATATATATATATATATATATATATATATATATATACAGTGGACGTCCAATAGTACGAATTATATAATGTCAGGCCTTTTCGTAATGTTGGAAAATTCGTATTATTGGACTACAAATTTTCCTCCTTTTACATAAAAAATTAGCTTCTTTTTGAATTTTTTACTTTAACGCAGAAAAAAAAACAAGTAAAGAACTTCAAAGCAAAACTAAAATTTCATTTATATATATAAAAACGTACATGTTCTTTCAAAAAATACATTTATTCGTATTATCGAATAGCAAAAAACTCTTTTTATTCGTACTATAGAACAGCCAATGCAAAAAAATTAGCCTTTTGTACCTTTCGTACTATTGGAAATTCGTGGAAACGGAAGTACGTACTATTGGACGACCACTATATATATATATATATATATATATATATATATATATATATATATATATATATATATATATATATATATATATATATATATATATATATATATATATATATATATATATATATATATATATATATATATATATATATATATATATATATATATATATATATATATATATATATATATATATATATATATATATATATATATATATATATATATATATATATATATATATATATATATATATATATATATATATATATATATATATATATATATATATATATATATATATATATATATATATATATATATATATATATATATATATATATATATATATATATATATATATATATATATATATATGAGTAATGATGTTGCTTTTTTTTTGCAAAAAATGTCGTAAATTTAAAATATTTGCAAATTTTATTTTAAAATTTAAATATTTGAATATTAGAATATTTATTAAAATTTTTATTAAACCATTCAAATTATTTAAAATTCGAAAAGTTGCTGTTATTTCTACAAAAGCAAACTTTCATAAAAAAGATTATTTTTTGCTTTGTTAATAAAAGATAGTAACATTTTACATCTGAAAGTCAGACATGTCAAAACATGTCGATCGGTGTGAATTAGGTTAAAGTTCGTAACGTTATAGTCAGAAAGAGTTATTTATAATAACTATTTGCTGTTATAACCAATTTTTAAAATTTCCGTTTATTTTAGAGATAAACTGTGGGCATCCAGGTAATTTATACAACGGTTGGATTGAAAATATTGATGCTGGCACCGGATTGGGAGCAAGTATAATATTCCGCTGTCAACCAGATATGCTTATGCATGGCCATGCATCAAATGTTTGTCAAATAGATGGTAGATGGCGAAATTCTCTTCCTGAATGCCTAGCACCATGTGTTGTACCCGCCATATCTCAGGGATATGTTGTTCCTATAGAAATCGTAACCGATGAAAATGGTACTACTATAATCACACCGACAACAACTACTCCGTCGCCTCTATTGCAGACGGCTAATGTGGAAAAGGTTAAACATGGCACTGCTTTAGATGTTAAGTGTGATGAAAATTATGAATTTCCGGTTTCATTGCTGAGTCCACCGACATGTCACAATGGCACTTGGAGTATAATACCTCGTTGTGTGCCAGCTAGGTGTAAGAGTATGCCTAAACCTCCTAAGCATGGTATGGTGTTGGCCCCAAAAACTGAGCATGGGATGAAAGCTCGATTCAAATGTAAGGATGGTTTCAAGTTGGTCAGTCCGGAAGGCAAAGATGTAACGGACCCTAATGATTATGTACTCACTTGTTCTTTTGGAAATTGGACTGGAGAAACGCCACACTGTCAAGAGGTATTTTGCTCATTTCCTGGTTATATACCCAATGGTAAAGTTTTACTTGTTGGAAATATGGGCCTCTATGATTATAGACCATACGTCAAAAAGGTATTGCACCAAAGCATTTCTTAAGTTCTTGAAGTCTTTAAAATTCAACTCATTTTAGATTGTTAATAATAAACAAATAATGTATGACTGCGATAAAGGGTATGTCCTAGATATAGGACCACCTGGCGCTACATGTGTTGGTGGGAAGTGGCGTCCTTTAGAACTACCTCAATGTTTATTAGGGCAGCATCCACGTCTTCGATGGAATCGTCGGCGTCGTTCGATTGAAATGAGATATCTTCGATCATCATATCTTATGAAGCATAAAAGGAATTTGGAGCGAAATTTAAGGAGCGAAATATATAATCATTTTCCAAACTGGAACAATACTTTAATTGATGGTAAGTTTGGACCCACAATTAATTATAGATGAAGGTTGAACAGGTAGACCACTACAGCTTAAACTGATATGAAAGTACAGAATGGAGGGTATAAATTAGGGTTTAAATTTGCTAAGCTACTTTCCAACATTTTGCGTTTGCTGAACTAAAGCTAAATGTAGTGAGCAAGCAGCATAAGCACACAGCCTAATGGGAAACTATTCGCTTAAGCTTTACTATGCAATAGCTGTAAGGAAGCAGAGTTAGCATAATCAAATTGCTTGAAGAGCCGATGCTGCACAAAATCAGCATAAGCTAGTGAGTTGGCAAAATGCTGATGCTTAAAATCGGAAAGTGTGCGATTAAGGTTTTTGTGCTTATGCTGTATTACATTGCTATGAAGATTTTGCAGCATTAGCAATAGCCGGCTTGAAGAGTATTGTTTTGCTAGCCTTAAGCACTACTTGAAGTTGCTTGGGCGTTGCTATTAAACAGAAATGGTGTGCAATGTAATAAACAAAAGAAAGAAAAAAATGTGTGAGGACATACACCGAATTACATACATAAAAGCACGTTGGGATGCTTATATCTAGGAGGTGTTTTGCAAAACTTATTTCCATTTTACCGCGGTCCCAAATTTGAAAAAATATTTCCTCGAAAAATCCCCTGTAAAAAGGAGAAACCTCCAAGAAAATCATCATGAAAAAAAAATATTTTTTAAACAAATTCTAAGTTTACACAATGAAATATTTCATGAAATTTGCTTCATGAAAGTTTTTTTTTGGTCAGGGAAGAAATTTGGGTAGAAAAAGTGGTATGAAATTAATGTTTAGATAAATTCTTGTCAAGTTGCTTTACCCCATTTGCATTTCCACAGTTGCAAGAAGCAAATAAAGAACGTTTCATGAAATATTTCAACATTTTAGTAAATTTAGTCTATATTATTCACGGACTTACATACATATATATTATGTATCAGGAGATATTTGTTATCACATATAAAGTGTTACGAAAGTTTAAAGTTTTTTAATAAATTACACTATACAAGTCGTAAAATTTAACAAGTTGGGTTCCCTACTGGTAAAGTGAATTCGAGTACCCTAAATTAAATCGCGTTAGCCGTTTTTCGAAGTTATTGTTCGTATTCGCGATATTCGCGACTTAAATTTTTCGCAGCAAATTACCATAAAAATTACAAAAATATGGCTTTACAGTATTTTAACATATAAATTGTAAATCGCGAACACGAGCGCTAACTTCGATAAATTGAAGTCAGGATTATCTTTACCAGTATCAGACCCAGCTTGTTAAAGAAAAAAAAGTTGTCAATTCATGCTCAGTGTTATTATATTAATATAACATGCTCATATCTTTTTCTTTTAAAGTATTTAAAAGATCATACGAATAACCACAAAAACTTATCCAAAACATAAAAAATATTCTTAAAAATATAAATTTATTTCCAAAGTGAACCACATGACTTGACTTCATCAAGCCTACTGTTTCTAACAAACTGTATTCTGCAGGAACATGCAGTCTACTTCTTTTTTTCGTAGTGGAGGTGTTAGAGCCGTTAACAAAAAAATATTAACATGAAGATAATATTAAACTTAAAATTTAGTTAAGTCTGATTTCAATAACTAACTTTATTTTCACTTGAGCTCAGGCGAAAATAAATAAATAAAACAAGATATAAATTTAAAAAATCAAAAAAACCCGACTGCGTAAAGAAAATAAAACAACTTTAAGCCGTCACAGATCATAAATGGTCATTCGAAATTAAAAATCATAAAAGAATTTCAAATTTCAAAAATCATAAGATGATTTTCAAATACCTGTCGAATGATACCCATTTTGATATTGTTTGCCGACTTTTAATTTTTTTTTCGTATAAACAAAATGGCGTGTGTTGGTCGCCATATTGAATTTTGACTACTGTCATATCTTTATCGTCAAAATCGGTCTACGCGTTCGGTTTATATAGTGCCGCAAAGGAACACACATACATACATACATACATACATAGGCTGATAAACACAATACCCTTCTTTGTGTCGCGCAGTCGGGTAATAAATAAATAAAACGCAGAGGCTTTTGTATAAACTCATTAACCCAAAAAACTACACCGGCACACAAAAACAAAAAGTTGGCTGTAAATATGACTAAACCCACCTACCTACTATAGTTGGGCAAAATCGTTCCTTTTATGGAATCGTTCCGACCGATCCAAAATACTAAAGGAACTAGCTCCTTCGTTTCGTTCATTGTTCCAGTCTTTTTGTTTGAACGGTGAATGAACGAGGAAGGAGAAAATGTCTCTGTCGCTCCTAAAAACGTCAACAAACATTTTTCATTGTTTATTTTCATTTTCTGACATAATAACAATAAAGTAATTTTTTATTTTCGTAAAATATTTGTAAAAACACAATAGCCCACAACAAGCAATAAATTTGTTGAAAATAATAAAATCTATCATAAACATAAATAAATAAAACATTCTCTATACAAAAAAGTGTACACAAATAAGTGAGCGAAAAAAATGTGTTGTCTAGAACGTTTGTCAAAGCAAATTAATTACTCCTCAAGACGGTTTGCAATTGAGGAACGATAAAAAAGGAACGTTTGGATCGGTCCGTACCGTTCCATTTAGGGAATCGTTCCATGGAACTAAGTCGTTCCGAAACGGCACAACTCTACTACCTACATGTACTTCGATGAGCTGAATCCGAATTATATTCGATATTAAAAATAAAATATATTCATATCGAATATAATTTGTTTGTTGTGCTTTATATAAGTTTCTAAACCTACTACACTTTTGTAATTCTCAAATGATTTTTGAAAGTTTGTGAATAAGGTAAGAAGTTTGAAGCCTTTCAAAATTATGGTTGAAGTCTACTGATGATTTGGTACAACACCAATAAAATGTTGACGATAATGTTAAACTTTCAGATAAAACGTAAGTTCAGGAAAACTGAGAGTTCTGATTCGTACACATTGGACATTTCTTTTGTTGTCATTTTGTGGCGTCATATTTCAAATTAACAACTCAATGCGACAAAATGATAACATAATTTCATTTTGTTTTTGTGACTACGACAATATGCATTATTGTGACAACCGTACACATTAGACGCGCAAACAGTTTGCCACAAACCGAAAAACAACGTTGCCGCTAGTATACACTATCATGTTTGCTCTCGATGTCATAAAATGGCATAGTGTGTATGTAGCATTAGTAAACTTTTAAATAAAATACATATGACTGAACTTTGTGCTAATAGGGACGGACTAGTACTTTATCTGGGGTCCAAATCTCGCAATATGTGTACGTAAAAATATTTTAGAAGAAGTAGTTATAGTTATAGATCAATGGAAATAAACTTTTAAGGAATTTCCGCAAAAAACCACAATGTATTTTTTAAATAACCCCAATGAAAGCCTCAAATGAAAATTTTCATCCTTTTTTGTGATGACAATTCCAATAATTTGGGGTCAGAACCTCTAAACTGGCAGCCCTGCATATGTTTACAAACGTATGTAAGTATGTATGTTTTTTGGCTGAAAAGGGATCACAGAAAATTTGTTTGCTATATTCAGGTCCACACGTGCAATTTTTGTTGCAGCAATTCTTCATTTTTCAGTTAGAAATAGCGAGAGAGGAACACATATGGTATATATTTTTATTTCAGCACTTTCCTACACATTCAGAAATTGCTGCAACAAAAATTGCACGTGTGGACGGGAAGTATTTATGAGACAAACCGCTCCAGTGTATTGTTGTACAAATGAAAATGTGTAGATATGTATGTATGTAGGGATGATTACTTTAATGAAGGCACAAAGTGTTGTAAGTAAATAAATATTTATTAATCATAACAAATGCCAAATAATATAAGTTGATGATTTAGTACGAATGTACATAGTGGTATGTATAGTGGTATAGTATAGTATGTATGTATAGTGGTATAGTGGTATGAATGATATAGTGGTATGTTTGAAAAGTAATCAAAAGTAAATTAATATTATTTATTTATTTAATTAAAGTTTACGGAAAAATATCCTTAAAGCCTTTTTACACTCACCCACATTTTAGAGGAATACGTGGAAAATGTTGAAAATGAAAAAAACATGTTTACATTTGAAATATCTTTCATCTTCCATTTGTCATTATATGTATTTATTTCCACTTGTTTGATGAAAAGTCATATTGTGCTTAATAAATTAATTCTTTAACTTTATTAAGAAAAACAACAAATTAAATTTTTGCGATTTAACATAACATAAACAATAATTAATGCAATGTTTTTAGTTAGTAAAATCTCGGGTTAAATAAATATTTATTTCATGTACCACTAATTTTGAATTATGTGTCAATAAATTTGCATACATACATATGAAAATGGCTCACACCAGGGATGGGAAATTATATTTTCATTTCAGTATCAAACAAATTTTTTAGACTACTTTTTCGACCCGAAGAGTAAAAAAATTTGTGGTTTTTTTTAGAATTTTTTTTTTGAAAAGAGCAAATATAGCATACATTTGATTCGGCTCAAATTATATATGTGGTCATACATAATTTCGACCGAACGTATTTTAATGTAGGTTACGTTATGTTAGGTTGAACAGGCTGCCGGTTTCTAAAAACCGGCCCACGTGGGTCCTTTGGTCCCTTTGTGATACCTGGGATAGATAGTAGGGAAATTTAAAAAAGTGCCCTGCCTATCCCATAGGTTGGGTCGGTGTTAAAACAACCCGAGTATCGTATGAATGAGTTTATTCCCCTAATGTCGCATTCCCCCAGGTCTGCTAGTTCGGGTAGTGACGGATTTCCCAAATATGACGCCCTATTTCTAAATAGTGCTGGACATCGACAGAGGAGGTGCTTCACAGTCTCTCCTCGTTTTGACAACATCTACAGAAATCATTAAAAAAATGATTTAATCTTCTGGCATGGACACCAATGAGACAGTGCCCTGTTATGACCGCTACGAGTATAGGCAGCTGTTGACGAGGAAGCCCCAGTATGGTTGCAGATCTTACGAAGTTATACTGGGGCCAGATGGATCTGGAAACCTCACAAGTGATTTCATTTGTCCATCTGGTTTGCGCTTCTCTAAATAGTTGGTGCTGAATTTGTATTTTGTAGCTTTTTAGCGGCACACCTACTAACCAGTCGATGTCATTTTCATGTAGGCGAGCACCAGCTTTAGCTAGACCGTCCGCGATAGAGCCTGTCTCGCCATCTCATTCAGAGATGCCCGACATTCTTTAACAAATTCTCATGTTGTGTAAACACCAGATAGAGCTTGTAGTGCCGCCTTATTGTCGGTAATGATTCGGATGTCCTGATCGAATACCCTGAAGTACCTTAACCAGTTGGGCGCCCTTTTGATTGCCGATATTTCAGCCTGAAGGATGCTACACTGATTTGGTAGCCTAAAGTTTATCCTACGTTGCATTTGTGGGATATAGAAACCCCCGCCTACTCTGATGCCCGACTTTAACCCGTCGGTGTAGATCTCGAGCACATCTTCATATTGGATGTGCCCAAGAAGTCCACCATGAATCTCTTGTCGGGCAGCAGAGCAATAGTCAGTGTGGTCGAGGTGATCTAAGATTTGCCCTAATATCGTCGCATGGCCTACGTTAACCTGCTTCCATGCACCTGAAGCATTAATCTAACCGCCGAGTTCATGGCCAGTTGTTTGATCATGAGGTCGGCAGGAAGCCAATGAAGTATGCTGAACAGTGCTTTGGATGGAGTAGTGCGAGGTGCATGTGACTTTATTTAAGGAAGTCCACCAGACGACAGCCCCATACATTAGTATGGGCTTTACCACCATTTCAAAAAGCCAATTGACAATTTTGGAACTCACGCCCCACCTGTTGCCGATCGCCCTTTTGCAGGTGTATAAAGCTGCCCTAGCTTGAACGTTGGGGTACCGTGAAAGCTTGGAGTCCAGTATAATACCGAGATACTTCACGCTGTTCGATAACCTAAGGGTGACACCGTTGAGAGTCGGTAACGTGAAAGCCGGTGTCTTGTATTTTCTCGTAAAGAGAACAAGGTCCATCTTTTGAGGGTTGGCATTAAGACCACTTTCAGCGCACCATCTACTTATGATACCTAATGCCGATTGAAGACGTTGAGATAGAGTATCTAGAAATTTACCAGCTATTGCTACTGCTACGTCATCCGCGTAGGCTACTGATTTAAACCTCATAGAGTCTAGTTCCACAAATACCGAATTTATGGCGATATTCCATAGGATAGGTAACAGAACACCTCCCTGGGGAGTACCTCGCCCAACCGTTTTTTGAATAGTCGTTGGCCCCATCGTAGAAGAAATTACCCTATTTGTTAAGAGTTCTCGTATGAAGCTAATTGTTGACCGATCAATGTTTAGTCTTTCCAGTTCCATAATGGTGGATTCAGGTCGTACATTGTTAAAGGTACCCTCTATATCAAGAAAAGCCACGAATGTATATTCTTTGTTTGCCAGAGATTTTTCAATGAATCCTAAAAGCGAGTGAAGTGCCGTCTCAACTGATTTACCCTTCGTATAGGTATGTTGGGAGGTTAATAGGAGGTTCGGAGAAATTGTTGATCTAAGGTGCAGATCAATTATCCGTTCCAGAGTTTTAAGGAGAAAAGATGATAGACTGATGGGTCTAAAATCTTTCGGGCTTACGTGTGTAGTTTTACCCCCTTTGGGAATAAAGAACACGGAGCATTTGGTCCATGCTATCGGAATATATGACCAAGTTAGGCAGGCCGAGTATATCCGAATGAGCCATAGAATAATCACGTCTGCATTACGCTGTAGGTCAGCTGCAATAATGCTGGCGGGACCCGGTAGTTTGAACGGGTCAAAGCTATTGATGGCCCACATTATTTTTCCCTATTTAGGGTAATCGTGGCCGTGTTAGAATATGATGATTGCATGGCTGCAATTTCTCCCGTGTAGGGAGTGCAACCGGGAAAGTGTGTGCTCATCAGTACCTCTAGAGTCTCCTGACTAGTGGTGGTCCATCCGCCACCTGATTTCTTAATGAAACTGGGGACAGTTGGAAGAGTAGCCAAGATTTTGCGAAGGCGACTAGTCTCAGAGGCTCCCTCAACATTGCTGCAGAAGGACCTCTATGACGTTCATTTCGCATCCCTGACGAGGTTTTTGAACCTGTTTACAGAGGATTTGTAGGCTGACCAGTTACTCAGTATTTTTGCCTCATTGAATAGTCTGCGACTCTCCTTGCGAGCGTTCGCTATGTCAGGACTCCACCATGGTGGTTTTTTCTTCCCACGCAGTATACTAGGTCCGCATGATTCGGCCGTCGCTAAGTTGAAAACATTTGTTAGATTGTCAACCGCGATATCGATGTCGTGCCCATCGTTTATGATTGGCGATAGTGTAAGAAAATCAGAGAGAATAAGCTTTTGCTCTTCACAATTTGTTTTTTTCCTATTTATTATGGGCGTAGCCCGATCAGTCAGAATTCCTATAGTGAACTCAATATAGCGATGATCAGAGAAAGAACAGTCATTTGATACCTTCCATTCCTTATTAATCATATCAGTATGCGTAGAAGTAACTAGCGTGATATCTAGAACCTCCTTCCTATTTGATATGACGAAAGTGGGTTCTGACCCGACATTTGAAATGTCTAAGTTGTTGCAAAGAATGAAATCAAATAAAGAGTTACCCCATGTATTAGTGTCAGAGCTTCCCCATACGACATGATGTGCGTTAGCGTCTGCTCCGAGAAGGACTGGCAAGTTGCGTTGGTTTGCCATTTGGATAGCGTCGCGAACCTTTGCGGGCGGGGATTCGAATTCGTGCGCCATGTATCTCGAGATGACTATTATCGTGTCCATAATCGTCTCCCAGGCTGCTGTTGTGGAAACTTCGTCACTGAAATCAGATAACAAAAAGATATTTAGGTTGCCTCTGGCTACTATGCATGCTCTGATCCTACCTGTCTCATTCGCATGCAATAGCCTGAAGCCTTTCGTACCTAGTACGCAAACCCTGCCTTTGTGAAGATAGGGCTCTTGGACTAATGCGAGCTCCTCCCCTCTTTCTATAAGCCGGAGGAGCATTTTGGCGGATGCTGATTTAGAGTGGTGAAGGCTCACCGCCATGGTGTAACGGCTTGGTGGTGACGTTGATGCTCTCCTGGTCAGAGTCCAGAACATCATCCTCGTCGACATTGCGTTTGCATCTGGTTGATCACCTTCCTGAGCACCTTTGACCCTTTTGACGCCCTTGAAGATACTAAGAAAGATGGCTTCAAAACCATAGAACATCTTCCCTTGCTTCTACAACCTTCCAATTTTTGGTCGCTATGTCACTGTTCCAGGTCTGCAGAAGCGGCAGTATATCATCTGGTTTTGATGGTTCATCGGGGATTCGAGCAGGGGCTCTAGGTCGACGTGAAACCTCATCTAGAGGGACTACATCGAGTCTAGCTCCTTCCCATAGACCTTCCAGAAGAGCAACCGCCTGCTTGTATAGCAGGATCAATCGCTCATCCGAGAAGGCCATGAGCTTTATTCGTTTCCCACGAACCCATCCGGCGTCTTCGGCTTTAGGGGTAGGCAGCGGATCGTCTTTAAGGACTTTCCAGAACACCCCTATCACCTTTTTTCTATCGGCGGAGCGCCGTCTCGCGAAGGCCCTTCTGGCTGGTGTTGTGTGCCGTTGGGTTGTTATGTTGCCTTGAGAGGCTGGAGTCACAGCTCGGAGACCCGACTTCGTGGTCGCTGTTTCCTTGCTGGATGGGGGATGGGGGATGTGGTACTGAGGAACCCAACTTCGAGGTCCCAGTTCCGCTTTTCACAATAGCCACTGAGGTAACTGCCGCTTGTTTTTTGACAGCACCCAAACAGGGTTTTTTAGCTACCGAGGTGGTAGCAGGGACCTTGGCAGTTTTGGAGGTGCTTGGTTTTGAAGCCAGGGGCATCCCACTGCTATTTATTTTACATCCTTTCAGGTTTCCCCTTGCCCCCTCTTGGGGAAGTGTTGCTACCAGTAGCTTGCTGATTAGCCCGGCCTGGTACATGCACCGTATTAGTTCGGAACCCTGTAGCACTCGACTCCCCATGGACTGAGGTCGCCACCAGGGCTGTAGGGTCTACGGAGATTATTAGGACCTCAACCGGATACTTGGGACATTTATTATTAGACATTATCTTTTTTGGAGGGAGTTTGCATTTTATACTTGCTGCCAAGTAAGAAAGACTGTCAGACAGACAGACCACCAAGCCGCCCAATATGGGACAGACGCTTGGTGGATTTTAAACGGACACGTATGGTGGACGTAGATCCGAAAGAATCCAGCGGACGTATTCTGGTGAAGAGCCCAATCTCATTGAAAGGGAAAACTCTCCAACCAGGAAATCTTCTAGGAGTAAAAGACGCTTCAGACACTAGGATCTACCCATCCCAGTTCTTAGTTCATGCTCGCCATGAGCCCCTCTGGCATGGTTTCACCTACCAGCACGGCCGTCATAGGTCATCGCACTTAAGCCCCCGCATCGCGACAAGATGACTATCCGTTCGCGGGAGCACTTTGATGTAATGGACACAGGTTTGATATTACGATAGCTATGACCAATTTAAAAAAAGTTTTGAACACCATAACACCGAAACAAAGCGTTAAATACAAAATTACATATATGTTAGTATTACTAGGAATTATGAACTCATATATATGTACATGGTTCCATGAAAAATGGCCCCAAACCAAAAATGAAAAATGGCCCAAACTTTTGTATTGAAAACAACAACACAACTTTTGGGGCCATTTTTTCCTAATTTTTTGGGCCATTTTTTATTTTTTCAATTGGGGCCATTTTTCCTATATTTTGGGGCCATTTTTCATTTTTAAGTTTGGGGTCTTTTTTCATTTTTAAGTTTGGGGCTATTTTTCATTTTTCATAAAATGAAAAATGGCCCCAAACTTAGAAATGAAAAATGGACCCAAAATATAGGAAAAATTGCCCCAGTTTAATAAAGAAAAAATTAAAAATGTCCCCAAACCAGGAAAAATGGCCCCAAAAATCGTTTGTTGTTGTTTTCAATAGAAAATTTGTGGTAATTTTACGGTGCAGTGCCATAATGGCATATGCCATATGCTTCTCAATGCTATTGGGCAATAACGCCTTATGCAAAAAGAGGACGTACGGGAAATAAAGCCAAATTTTATTAGCTATTGCCATTTAAAATCTGCCTTCAACCCGTCCGATCGAAGGCCGGATCTACTAAATAAATCTCGCTGCATAGTCGGCCTTCGGCCGGGCTTAAGGGTTTCTTCCTCTGGGTATATCGAAAAGGGCTTCGCTTAGTAAAGACTTTTGCATAGCTGGACTTCGGCCGGGCTTAAGAGTTTTTTTCTCTCGGTATATCGGAAAGTGGCTATGCAAAAAGCCTTACTCAACAAAGCCCCTTTTCGATATACCTAGAGGAATAAACCCTTAAGCCCGGCCCAAGGCCGGCTATTCACAATACTTTACCCAGCGAAGGAAAAAATCCTTAAGCCAGGCCGAAGGCTAGCTATGCGGAAATCTTTATTCCGCGAAGCCGCTTTTCGATATACCTAGAGGAAAATCCTTCAGCCCGGCCGAAGGTAGGCTATATAGAAATCTTTACTCAGCGAAGCCGCTTTTCGATATACCTAGAGGAAAAAACCCTTAAGCCCGGGCGAAGGCCGGCTATGCCGAAATCTCTACTCAGCGAAGCCGCTTTTCGATATACATAGAGGAAAAAACCCTTAAGCCTGGCCGAAAGCCGGCTATGCAAGAATCTTTATTCAGCGAAGATGCTTTTCGATATATACCTAGAGCGAAAAGCCCTCAAGCCCGGCCAAAGGCCGACTATGCGGAAATATTTCGTAAGGTCTTTTTACGAAAAATTTTCCAAAAACAAGAAAAACGGGCTTAAATTTAAAAAAATTAAAAATTGCCCCAAAGTCGGAAAAATTACCCCAAATAAATAAATAAAAATGAAAAACGGCCCCAAAACAGTGATGCCAAAAGTAGGGAATTTTCCCTTATTGTGGGGACTTTTTTAGATATTTTTTGGCGTAGGGAAAAAAGGACAGATTTTTAATTTTGAGGAAAATGTAGGGAATTTTTAAAGTACCTATTTTATTCCTTACCAATAAGAAATTTGTATACTTAGTAAACCAATAAGCAACATAAATAATGCGATTAAAAACTAGTACTCATTACCAAAACTCCTAAAGTTTTTACTGGGAAGCTAATTAGAATATTAGAATAATTCTACTCGAACGAAGCGGAAACTTTTAAAATTTATACAAGTTTCCAGTAAATTTTGTATGAAAAATATGAAATAAAACAATAAAACGGATAATTCTTTACTCGAAATTGCGAATTTTTATTTGATCAAACATTATTTGACAATACAATTTTTCGATTAATGAAACAAATATTATTTGGTTTTCGCTATTTTTGTTTTTATTGCTTTTTAGGGTTCCGTATACCAAAATTGTAAAGGAAAAGTATTGTTTTCGCTACGCTGTCCGTCTGTCCGTCTGTCACAGGCTACGGACCTGAAATTTTCACAGAATATGTAAAACTTTGGGCGCTACAACAACAAATACATGCCAGCTAAAAATTAAAGGGTGCTCTAAAGCGAGCAGCGAAAAATGTTGAAATACTAATTTAATATACAGACACTTATATATACGATCCTGTTCTGTAAACCGAATCCGAATAAATTTCTCGTTTTCCAAAAATAAATAAAGCTCCCATTGATGTATTTTAAATCGTATACAGTAAATTAATTTCAGATATTTTAAGCTCTGAAATGTATGAAGCTGCAAAAAAACCTGAAAAAAGTTCGCTATTAGAGGATTTAATTTCTCTAAATCGAGAGTTTTCAAATCGACTCGATATACAGAACAGGCAGGTAGATACTTTAAATTTTCCAAGTTAGTGTTAATTGGTGTAATCTGTGGAATAGAATAGATTAACACCGATATTTAAATTAATAAAAATTAAAGGGTGTTGTATCAGTTAATGTAATTTTGACAATTTGCTGTATCTTGGAAACCGTAAAATCCTCAAATTTTAAAAAACGCTCAAATTCCAAATTCCAAAATTCAAAACTAAAAAAATGTCAAAACGAAAAATCACCAAAATGAAAAAAACGCTTAAAGAATAAAAGCACCAAAATTAAAAAAACCCTAAAACGCAAAAAAATCACCAAAACTAAAAAGATCGTCAAAAAACTTAAAAAAACCCAAAAAAACGAAAAAAGTCGTCAAAACGAAAACAAGCACTAAAACCAAAAAAATCGCTAAAACTAAAAAAACGAAAAAATTGCCAAAAATGGAACAACATCACCAAAACGAAAAAAAGCGCTAAAACAAAAAAAACTCCAAAACTAAAAAAATCTTCAAAAACCGAAAAAATCGCCGAAACAACAACAGTGTCAAAACCAAGAAAAAAAATCGCTTTAATTAAAAAAAAATCACCAAAAACCGAAAAAAGCGCCAAAACTACAATAAATTGCCAAAAATAAATATATCGTCAAAAAGCGACAAAACGTTAAAACAAAAAAAATATACGCCAAAATGAAAAAATCACCAACTAAAAAAATTAAAAAAAAACAAAAAAAATTGTAAAAACGAAAAATCGCAGAAAAAAAAACAAACAAAAAAACACCAAAATGATAAAAGCGTTAAAACCAAAAAAAAATCGCTAAATCAACAAAAAAAAAACTTTAAAAATAAAAAACTAAAATTAAACGAAAAAGCAAAATGAAAAAATTGCCAATGAAATAAAGGCAAAAGCGAAGAGGGATATATGTATGTGTATTCGCCCGGAACCCTTCGTGTGCGAGCTAAAGTCGCACTTTAATTAATTTATTTAAAATACTTTTTGTACCTGATGAAATAAATCTACAATATTTGCAAAATGTAAAGGAAATATTGTTAGTTTTTCCTTCATTGCAATATATTTTGAGCGTAGGGAAAAGTTTTTTGGTTGTAGGGAAAAAAGGGAATTTTTTTGAGACATGTAGGGATTTTTCAAAATTTCCGCTGACATCACTGCCCCAAAATAGGAAAAATGGCCCAAAAAATTTTGTTGTTGTTTTGAATGAAAAAATTTTGGGGCCATTTTTTAGTTTGGGGCCATTTTTCATTTAATTTCCTACTTGAGGAAAAATGGCCCCAGTGAAAAATGGCCCCAAACTTAAAAATGAAAAAGGGCCCCAAATATTTTTTATTGCAAACAACAACAAAAATTTTTGGGGCCATTTTTCCTATTTTGAGGCCATTTTTCATTTTTGGTTTGGGCCATTTTTCAGTTTGGGCCATTTTTCATTGGGGCTATTTTTTTAGGAGCCTATGCACATATGTATATATATTTTTTTAAATTTTATCCGGAGGGTTGGGGATGGTCCTAGGTGTATGCAAATGCTGTGTAGCCCTTTCTACTCTGCCATTTATTACAAAACCGGTTGATGCTACAAAATATAACTGTGTAACAATTTTTTAGCATATTGTATTGTCTATAGCTTTTATAAAAACCCAGATTTTCGCGACCATTGACTTCTGGTATTTTGTAATCCGTACACGAGATTACGTGATATACAAGGCAAAGATAAAATTATCTGATATGTGATGGAAATCGATCGATTTCAAATCACACCGATCTATAAAATGGTCGAGGATCATACCATTTTATTCGAAATTAAATTTGGTTTTACTGTATCTTGTGATATACAGAAAACCTATTTGGATATCGTCAGATTTGTAAAATCACGCGATTTTAAATCGACCGATTTCCTTCACATACCAGTATATAAAAAATTTTAGTTTCTTAGCTCAAGTTCAAAGACTTAAGCAAAGATTCCGCTATAGTAGCAACGTACCGATTTTCGCGAGCGCAATAAAGTCATATCTATTAAAGCCAAACAGACTTATTTCTCAAATAATTGAGCAATAATTTAAAATTACCTTATTACCAGTGCAGAACAATTACGGGCATTTTAAAAACGCACGTTTCTGAATTTTTGAGCTTAATTTATGGTTTTTGGGCATTACATGCTATTATAAAGTATTATATTAGTTATTGTAGATAAGAATGAGAGAGGCGAGTGTAGTCCTCAAAATCAGCTTATAAGGCTTACAAATCTCAAAGTGCGTTTTGAAAACGCAAGTGTTGCCTCAGTCTTAGTTGATATACAAGATCAATACAAGATCATATGGGGTTTTTACAGATGGATTTATTGCTGGCGCCGACGAAAATTGGTACACTGCGCCGATAGTAGGATATTAGCTTTAGCAATTTTTTTTACCTTATTTGAGTGGGCTATATTGAATTTGAGGCATTCAGTGATGTTGTCATGTTCAATTGTATTAAAAAATTATAAAATATGGAATAAACTAATGAATTTATATACAGCACTGATATTATTTGGAGATTAGTCAAGTGAGTCAGAGTAACATGGTATTTTTTAGGCGGCATGCAAAAAACGTCCATAGAAATAATGTCCGTGGACAAATAGTGGCTTCGCTGAGTAAAGATTTTTTTCTATGCAACGTAGAAAACTCTTCCATCACTGGCTCACACACATGTTTTTAATTTTGTTCCGATTTAATGTCATTTTGCTAGTGATGACACTAAACTTATTGAAAGATGTAATATGAAACAAAATGAGATACGAACATTTTTGAAAGATGAAGAAAGATGTACACACATATACACATCTTGGCGAATTGATGAAAGATGGAAAATGTGGGTAGGTGTAAAAAGCCTATTAAGTGGCTGCTAGACAAGTCAATATTCAGCTTCAATATACATATGTGTTTGTGTGCGTTTGTTTACAAAAAATTTATACACATATACCCACTTGACCTGAGATTCGATATAAACGAATGTTCGCTAAAGCGAAGAAATTTCGAAACAAAACTCTTCGATATTTCTTCGTGAATCTAAAAAAAAATCGAATGTTCGCTAAAGCGAACTTCTCTCGATAAATTTCTGAATGTGTGACGATAGCCTAGTAGATGTGCGTTATTCTGTTAGCAAAGAGGTACCGTGTTCGAATATGTCTGACTGCATCGTAAGTTAAAGAATTTAAATTACAAATACGTACATATTGAATTGCCACGATAGCCTAGTGGATGTGTGTTAGTCTGTTAGCCTGGAGGTACTGTGTTCAAATCTGATTGACTGCAGTGTAAGTTAAAGAACTAAAAAATAAATAAAATAAATTAAGTAAAAATATAAAGATAATAATCTTAAAAAATTGCTTTTGCTCGCGCCTTTTTGCGATATCGAAATTTCTGCGATATTGTCTCACTTTTGATATTGCTAACGAACCTTCGAAATCGAATGTTTTTTGAAACAAAACTGAGCGACAGGTAAACTTTTTTCGATTAATTTTTGAGTGTCATTCTCGATAGTTTTACACGATAAATGTTCGAAATACATTCGAAATCGATGTCATTAACGAAATTCTTGGTAAATTGGGTACGGAGGGGAAATACTGAAGAATATCAAACTGCTTTTGATTTTCATAACAAACACACACAAACACATATATTGAAGTTTAAAACCTTCATAGTAAGGTAACATAGCATAATTACAAAAATCTGAATAGTACACTTTCTGATTTCATGCATTAGCATTTTTTCCACCTCTCTTGCTTATGCTGATTTTATGCAGCATCGGTTCTTCAAGCAATTTGATTATGCTAACTCTGCTTGCTTGCAAGTATTGCATAGCAAAGCTTAAGCAAATAGTTTCACATTAGGTTGTGTATTTATGCTGCTTGATGACGCTTGTACAATGTACATAGCAGCAGCATAGCAGAATTTGTGTGCTAATGCTAACTTTAAGTCAGCAATTCAAACCTTGGTATATCCCAAATGTGACAACAATCACTATGTTGTAACCATTTTTCAACGACATGGTAACTACAAAATATAATAACATATATCTAATAGAAAGCAGCAGCAAACGCAATCTGTTTACGATAATGCTTTTCTATTTTGTGCTGTTGAAAATTAAAACAGAATAGTAATAACAAATATTTTCTATCACATTGCTTGCTGTTGTTAATAGTTTTTTTCTTATAATGGGTGTTTTTTATTGAGGTATAGAACTTTAAGTTGGCATCACTTTTTTAACTGGCGGCCATTTTGTCAGCTGTCAAGTGATTAATATTTAGTTTGGTTTGCCATTTCATCATGAACAGGTTGACAAAAGAACAACGCTTGCAAATCGTGCAAATTTATTTCGAAAATAATGGTTCAGTACGCGAAGTTTACCGTAAGCTCCGTCCATTTTATGGTCGACATAATCGTCCATCAGAGCAATTAATTCGGTTAACCATGGATCGTTTTCGCACTACGTTTACTCTATGTGATAATACGCATCCGCAGAGACGTCGAACAGTGCGCACCGAAGAAACAATTGCCGCTGTAGAGCAAAGTGTTGAAGAGGACCCGAATGAATCGATTCGCCACCGTGCACAGCAATTGGAGCTTTGTCCATCAACTTTATGGAAGATTTTGCGCAAAGATCTTGGCTTGCGACCTTACAAGATCCAGCTTGTGCAAGAATTAAAGCCGCGAGACCATGCAATGCGTCGTGATTTTGGTGTATGGGCGGAAAATGAGATTGATCTCGATGCTGATTTTCATCGCAAAATTTTGTTCAGTGATGAGGCTCATTTTTGGTTGAATGGATACGTCAACAAGCAAAATTTCCGCATTTGGAGTGAAGAGAATCCACATGAGACCCTTGAGACGCCATTACATCCACAAAAACTGACTGTTTGGTGTGCTCTATGGGCTGGTGGAGTCATTGGGCCATACTTCTTCCGAAATAATGCTGGAGAGTCAGTTACCGTTAATGGAGACCGGTATAGAGCCATGATAACCGACTATTTTGTTCCCGAATTGGATGGCATGAATGTGGATGAGTTGTGGTTCCAACAAGACGGCGTTACATGCCACACAGCGCACGTCACAATCGATTTATTGATGGAAACATTCGATGAGCGCAAGATCGTGTGATTTGACACCATTGGATTATTTTCCTTGGGGATATGTGAAGTCGCTCGTCTACGCCAACAAACCAGAAACGTTAGGGGACTTGGAAGCCAACATTCGTGGCGTTATTGCCAACATACGGCCCCATATGCTCGAAAAAGTGGTTGAAAATTGGACCTGTAGAATTGGCTTTATTCGAGCCAGCCGCGGCGGCCACATGCCCGAAATCATATTTAAACATTAATGGCATAAAATTATCCTTCCAATAAAGCCAAATTGATGGACATTAAAACGATTTTCTTGTGTTTTATTTCAATTCGTAGTGCTGTGCACAATTTTATGCACCAGCATCAATAATTAGCTGTTTTAGCATTAGAATTTAATTATTGAATTTAAATACATAATACGTTGCCTAATTGATTTAAGCTCGAGGTCTAGAGCAATTAGGCAACGTATTATGTATATATAAAGGTCGAATAATTTGCAAATAATTTTATATTGAATTTAAATACATGATAATTTATATGGATACAAAGTAAAAATTATAATGAAAATCTTTCTCCAATGGCTTTTTCTTTGCAAATCAGAGACCTTATTAAAAATAAAACGCTTTTACCTTTGGAACTACATATTAATGGAAATTCCTCGGGTCTATAGACGAATGATTAATTATATACAGATTAACCGTTTCATTCCAAATATATTTCCAAAGAGTAAATATGGTATAATTAAAAAACAAGACGAAAGGAAACCGAAAACGTAATATCGAGCCTTTGCTACCATAGACTTACAACTCAAAAAATAGTTTTGAATTTAGTAACAACTTAATGGTAAAAAAAATGTTATTCTTCTCTCAAAAGTTGAGTATACAAAATATTTGTATGAAATTTTCACACAACATAAACAATGATATTCTACATTAATACAAAAATCACATTTTTCGAGTTATGACTCTATTGCAGCACAGGCTCGACATGTAATTTGATTTCGTTTTCGATTCCTCTTAATGCGTTTTGTAAATTAAGAAAATAATGTCATTTGCCGAATTAATGATATGAATTAGTTTTAATGAAAATTTTAAATTTGCAAAAGTTTTTGCAAACAAATTAAGGTACAGAATCAGCCCAAATTTAATCGGAGTGATGAGGGAATACATAAGAAAATGCTAACGAATCGATCTATACCTTCTCCATTTTTCGAAGTCAATTAATGAATGGATTTTTATTGCTTTCCACATCATTAAGTTACTGTCAAGATTTTTTCTTAAATCAAGCTTTTTTCTCTATTTTTCACAACTTGGATCTGGTAAGCCTAGGTGGTTCTGTTGAGTGTGATTTCAATTCTTATATATACAAACTTTTCGTGAAAATTGAATTTCGTGAGAATTAAATCACTTATGATTTGTTCACACGTGAAAGAAAATTCGTGCTTCGCTCTCTCATTCGTGCTTCACAACCCAATCATGATAAAAACAACGTGCTTCGCCATACAAAATTTTGAGAGTTCTTACGTGAAAGAAAATTCGTGCTTCGCTCTCTCATTCGTGCTTCACAACCCAATCATGATAAAAACAACGTGCTTCGCCATACAAAATTTTGAGAGTGAAGCACCTTCTTTTAATATGCTTCATTTTGAATCTACTTGCAAAGCACAAGTTTTCTAGTGAGAAAGAGCTAGAGAGGAATACATGAGATATATTCCTCTCTAGCTCTTTCTCACTAGAAAATAAAAGTTGCTGCAAGAAAAACTGATGTGTGTAAAAGCAGACTAAGTTTTATCGCAGTTCATCGCTAGTTTACCTGAACTAGTCGTCAACACCACGGTTGCCAGATGTGACGATGTGTGTTTTGTGTGTCAAAAATGGCATTTTGACAACTGAAATTATAAGTTGACACTTTTTAGCACTTAACCCTGCGTGCCCAATCATATTTTTTATGCGTTATAACCAATGTTAGTTGATTCGAATAACATCCGCGAAATGTCGATTCTGTGGAGCCGAGGGTACGCCTACCTCTTAAAAAATACTGAAAAGGAAAAATACTATACCTTTTCATATATAAAAATGAAAACCATTTATATTTGGTTTTGTTTTTAGTTTATTTGTAATGTAGTAACGTGCTGTTCTTCTTCAGTCTTAGCAATATCACTTTGAGTTTTTAAAAAATTAAAAATAAATAAAACAAGTAAAAGTGTTACATTCGGCTGTGCCGAATCTTATATACCCTCCCCCAATGAATGGTGTATATAACATAGAAAATATAGAAGCCCGAATCTTAACAAATTAGCTGACCTAAGTTTAAGAATATGTATATTAGCAGAAACCATAAAAAACTTCGCGAAACATGTTTTGGATTCTGAAAGGGGGAATTTAAAATGTTACAACCCATACCTAACAAAATTTTTTTTAATGTTCGGTGCGTCAAACCAATAATAAGCTGACGATATATTGAGTTTAATTTCTTTTTTTAACAAAAAATAGTTCTTAAATTTTTATTTTCCATAAATAATTTATTTTATTAATGTATGCTCTTTTCCTTTTATGGTATGACGTTTTTTGTACAAAGTGTATAGAGTGTGTAGAGTATTTATTATTTTTGTCTGTATGTATGATGTTTAATGATGTTTAATTATCAGAATAAAAATTTATACGAACGGCACCCGTATTGAACTAACGACGTCTTGACTGGTAGCCATTCGTATCATCCCCTGACCTGCATAGGTTCTTGTTATTCTGTTGATTTCTCATTATTTGAGCTTAAAAAAACATTAGCTGCTTATCTAGATTGAGATTAAACTCCTTCATTAGTTGTGGCCACCGTGGTGCATACCGTTGAGCGGTGTTTCTGTACGTTTTTCTCTCGAAGCGTGTTCGGATCACGGCGGCCGAAAATTTTTTATGTGCTCTTTTCTTAAATGTTAAAATACTTGAGTGTTGTGTTTTTCTTCCGACGGGGTTTTTTTAATTTGGAACGATTTTCCGTCATCCCACGTCAAATTTGGTTTGTAAACAGACCGGTTTCGGCTATGTGCCATCTTCAGTGTTCTATACTAAATCGTTTTTCTGTTGTCCGTTGTTTCTTTTATAATTCGTTTGTATACCTAACTTCCTTCCTTGATCCCTTTGTATTCTGCTCACTCTTTCTCTCTCATTCTCTCCCTCTCGCCTTTATATGATATTCTGTGTCTCTACCTGCTACTCTTACTTTCGTCTTATTATTATGCGTGTGTTTAATATTTTGTTTATAATCTGCGCTATTAGTTATCAGTTGTTTTATCCCTACGTAGGTAATAATCCGTAATTGTACGTTTCTGGGTAATCCTTTTGTCTTGTTCATTTTCTACTACGTTGCCTGGACTATTGTTTTCTTTTGTGTAAAAATATTTTAACGGTTCAAATATTACGTCTGAAGCAGTGTTTATTTGTTCATTTATTATTCTTCCGTCAAATATTTTTTGTTTGTATATTTCCATGTTCTCTAATACGTTCAGTCGCCGTCCTTTATGTTGTGTATGTAATAGATTAACTGTTTTTCTAATGTGTCCTGGTGTACATTTGTTATCGAATATGTGGTTTGCGAAATTTTATTCTGTTGTTATTCCTGGTTCTCTCAGTTTCTTGTTGTAGTCTCTCATGTGATCGCGAAATCTTGTTTTTATCTTTCTTGCAGTTTGTCCGATGTAACTGTGTTGGCATGTGCAAGTTAATCTGTACACCCCTTGTTTATCCAGGAAGTCTGTTTCGTTTGTTCTGTTTTGCAGTATTCTACCCAAGTTGTTTCTTGTTTGGAATGCTGTGTTAATGTTATGTTTTATAAAAATTTTTGCCAGTTTGTATGTTGATTTTCCCATATACGTAAAAGTAGCCCAGGTTTTCCTTTCTTGTTCCTGTTCTCTGTTTCGTTTCTTACTTGCTTGGATATCCTTTCTAATCTTGTCAACTAGGTCTTTTTTATGTCCATTGTTTTCCGCTATGTTATATATTATTCCTATCTCTTTTATGTAAGCCTCACGTGTTAGGGGTATTCGTTCAAGTCTCGTTATTAATTGCCTAATTGCTGCGTTCTTATGTTGTTGAGGATGGGTTGATGAATTGTGTATTATTGTATCTGTAGCAGTTGGTTTTCTGTATATCTCTATTTAAGCTCTTGTTTGCCCTAATCGTTAGGTCTAGGTAATTTATCCTTTCGTTCTCCTCCACTTCCATTGTAAATTTTATGTTCTTGTGTTGTTTGCTCAGTACATCAAGAATTTACTCCTCCATATTTCCTTCTAGTACGCATATAATATCGTCTACGTATCTTGCGTATACTTATTTTACTACGCTTTTTATTTACTCGCTTTGATGTACATATGCCTGTTCGAGTGGAAATTCGTAATTAATTTTAAGGTAACTTCCTGATGATCTAGTGACAAATGTTGCACAGTCATTGGGTTTCCATGACAATACAATATTATGATTAAAAAACTGGGCAGCGACATGCCTATAAAAAGTAAATATGCGACTTGAACTATTTCTACTTAGCTGATTTCTATGCACATTTGGTTTTCTTGACAGTCAGTTTTAAGAACGTAGTAGGTATAAAAAAACGTTCTTTCATTAATAATTATTTCATAACATAGTCAGGAACCGAAAAAATAGATAATAGCAAACAAATTAATAATAGTAAATAAATAAAATCAATAAAATAATAGTTATTTGGGATACATTTTTTAGTACCGAATAGAAAACTTGCGAAAAATTTTTAGGAAACCAATATTTTTTGAGCTCAAACGATTCAAAATTCATATTTTCATTATCTAATGCGAAACTAATTGTATACAACAGTAGTATTGCTTTATCTGCCCTGTGTTTTAGTGCATTTTTTACTTAACTGCACATAACTATTAATTTGTCTCACTATTCCTTAAAATCCCATATAAATTCGATGCTTAAGTCCGCTTTATACTTTTAAGATAACTGCCTTTAATTTTTGACATTTTAAAACTATTATGACACAGACAAATTAATCTTAGCTTCGTTTTGCCTTAACTTCATTTGTTTTCTGTAAATATTCAAAATACTTTTTTAGATGCACTTTGTATGCCTGCATATTTAACATACTTTTTTGGCAAATTTAAATTATATTCAAATATCAGCACATTAAAGCAACGAAGAACATTGAAACTAAAAGCATTATTTACTTATCTGCACAAAAAATTGCGAAAAGTTGATTGCGCAGCTAAGTCAAAATTACTGTATATCTTAAAAATTAATTTTTCAAAAATATAAATTTTGTAAAATACTTTTTACACAACTAAGTATGGTTTTTGTGGTATTGGAAAATTTTTACTTAAGCCAATACTAATAACAAATGATCTACTAATACATTCTTACTCAGGTTTTTTTGACAACGGATTTATGTTTCTGATAACTAACTTGTCTAGAGTCAGACTTGTTTCTATCTTTTCTATGGTATATACTCCATTCGTTGAGGAAAGGTATATAAGATTCAGTATTACTTGTTTTATTTCAAATATATTTTTTAACAAGGAAAAATAATTACGAAAGGTATTCGTTACTTTCGTAAGTTCAAAAAAATATTGCCTAAAAATGTTTTTTTCGTAATATATCTCAGTAAAAAAAATTGGAAGTCATATTTAAAGAACTACATTTTCATTGCTTCCAAAGAATAGATATTAAAAATATGAAAATAATTAGTATAAAAGCAAGTACATTAAAACTTATTTTAGTCACATAAAAAGTTATAATTCCTTTATAGTTTTAGAAAATACCCACCAAGCTTTTTGAAAAATCGATTTTTTAAAGAAATTTATTAACTAATTTTCGTCTAAATATTAATAGTTATTTAATTAAATATACATGATAACACTGTTTGCGTTTAAGCTCGTATAAAAAGACACAAGTTGCGAAAATGTGTAACATTTTAGCCTCTTTCCTGGAGAAAAATATTATAGAACGCAATAAAGGTAATTTTCCTATACATCGCTCCCAACTCGGTGACTATGTACCGAAAAAGAGAACTTCTTGCAATGACAACATTTTTGTGGACAAAAAAAAAACAAAAGAAGTTTTTTTGCGTTTTTATATATTTTAATAATAAAAACAAAAAAAAACACAAGATTTCTACATAAATGAGATCATAAACTGATCCTTTAAGATATTTTTTTTACTATTCAAATGTCGCGCTCTGAGAAAATTTTGCACCAGGAAATATTTAATACCGTTCCGACCTTTTCTTGTATTCAATGCAGAATAAAAATAATCGGAATTGGCATAACATTATTGTTGTTATAAATAGAAGTATATTTACACTTTGGAAATATTTGCAAAAAAAAAACGTAACCACTACTTTTGCTCGGAGTTATGTAGTTTGATATAACTTGTTTATAATATCACAAAATAAGTTATGCTGCAAAAAGCTATTTTTATATTATTTTTAATAAATGCGAACCCATATTAAAAATAAAATACTGCAATTACAGGAAATAAAACTTTAACTTGTCTGTGGGTTACGTTTTTTTTTCGGCAAATATTTGAGTGTGGCTGTACCTTAAGGCTTTTATAATTCCGAACATTACATTCGATATTTTACGAAACATCTCGTTAACTAGTTGCACTCGAAATATCTTTTTTATTTCAAATAATTTTTGTTTTATGTTTCCGAATTTTTTTAAAACACATTTGAAGTTGGTGTCTTTCTCCCTATTATTGTTACTGCATTATTTACTTAATTTTTTTTATCATGCGTACTATTAGTATGAAATAACGTTCGAATTGAATGCCAAATTTCATATAAATTAAAAAATTTTTGCACATTTTATTTAGAAATCTACAAAAACTCCTTAAAAAAGGAACATTTACATACAATTTTTTAATCGAGTTATTCGATTATCGACCTAAATTACTCAAATAAATTTTTACTGGAAATTTAAATTTTTTGTTTGATCGAACATTATTTGACTTTAATTATTCGATTAATCGAGCAAACAATATTCGAGTGAATACCCTAATAATCACATGTTTAGTGAATTTTGCTTTTAGAAAAATAATATACATACAGTGCAGTAACTCGGTAAGCCACAAAAATATTGAATAAATCAACTTTTAAGTTTAATCAGAATTTAACATTGTATGGGTTTTGGAATTTTCTACTTTAAATACGCAGTATAATCATTTGAATTATGTTATTAGAATTTACAACAAATTTCGCTAGGATGAAAAGCAATACTTGAGCGTTGTTTTTAGTGTTTAAAAATGTTTATATATCATATACATCCATATGTATGTATGCAGCAGTTGATAAATTATGGAGAGAAGAGGCTTTAAAAAACATGTAATGCTAAAAATATTAACATCAAAATGATTAGTTATTGCCATAACTATCCCTTTTACTCCTTACTTTTATTACATATTGTAGCAAAAGCTGCAAAGTTCTTAATCAAGTTCAAAATTGTTTTAAAAGTTCTAAAAAATTGTATTAATTAACTTATAACTCTTAAAAATCGTCAAATTTAAGGTAAAAATCGTTTAGTCGTTAAAATCCCATTTTTGACACCAAAAATCGTCAAAATGACGATAAATCATCAAATCTGACAGCCATACCTATCCGATCTTTTGTAGGACGATTCATATAATATTAGTTGATATATTGTATGACTCACCCTCCAAGCCAGAAACTTGTACATATATCCAAGGCATATTCATTACAGGTACCACTATAACTAAAACAAATACAACACCAAAAAACACATGTATTTTGTTGGTAGAAATACCCAAGAAATATGTCAAGTCCATTATCTGTGAGCCGCACACATTCATAAGCTCTCTCAAATTTACTACCACATGCCCGTTGTTGATAGAAAAATCCCAGATATGTGTCAAAATCTATATATATATATATACATATATATATATATATATATATATATATATATATATATATATATATATATATATATATATATATATATATATATATATACATATATATATATATATATATATATATATATATATATATATATATATATATATATATATATATATATATATATATATATATTATATATATATATATATATATATATATATATATATATATATATATATATATATATATATATATATATATATATATATATATATATATATATATATATATATATATATATATATATATATATAATATATATATATATATATATATAATATATATATATAATATATATATATATATATATATATATATATATATATATATATATATATATATATATATATATATATATATATATATATATATATATATATATATATATATATATATATATATATATATATATATATATATATATATATATATATATATATATATATATATATATATATATATATATATATATATATATATATATATATATATATATATATATATATATATATATATATATATATATATATATATATATATATATATATATATATAT